>JAOVVF010000027.1:12821874-12831938 GCA_028565595.1 Duopalatinus emarginatus
CAACTTAAAGCGTTGTGTGGAAACATACTCGCATTTTGGCTCTTCTATAGCTAAGCTGCTCTGTGTGTTTAATTCAGACACACACACACACAAATCCAACTTAGTGTATTCATTAATTAATTCATTTATATTCTCTGACTCTGACTCACCTAGTTGGCGATGTAGCCACATCTGATGGACCACTAAACCCATGCATTTGAATCATCTAACCATTAAAAGCCCATAGTTTAACATTCTATAGGCTTAGCAAGCTATTATTAATGGGTGGGGGAAAAAACTGAACCGGCTCTCTGATGAGTCTGAGGGTTGTTTTACAGTCAGAAAGTCAACCACAAACTTGGATGGCCAAAAATAAAAATAAATAAATAAATACAGTAAAGTACAGTACAGTAACTTAGTTTCTCAGTCAAATTATAAACATCCCACAGGTGAAGATTATTAGTGGTATTAAAATGAATGGAAATGAACACAGATAAACACAGAATAAATCAAAATCTGGCAACATTATGAAGTTTAACCTTTTATGATTCCACTATATCCACCTCCTGCTACGTTTGCATTTATATGTTGGGTTCTACATACAGTAGAACCTTCAAAGGATCCCTACCGAGAAATGAGGTTTAAAAACATATATGGTTCAGATTTCACTGTAGACCAATCGTCCATAACATTAAAACCACCTGCCTAAACAGCCACCAAATACCTCTGACATGCCGAGGCATGGAAACCACTGGAGACCTCTGAAGGTGTTCCGTGGTATCTGACACATATTAGGCACCAAGCAAACTGTCAGTTCTTGAATCACATGTCTTGGAAGCGGAAAAAATAAGCAAGTGTAAGAATCTGAGCGACTTCAAAAAAAAGACCAATTTGTGATGGTTAGGCGACTGGGTCGGAGCATCTCCAGAACAGCAGGTCTTGTGGCATGTTCCTGGTATACAGTGGTTAGTACCTACCAAAACTGGTACTGGTGTCACTGGTGAACCCATGACAAGGTCAGTGTGGGAGGTAAAAGCCTAGCTGTTCTAGTCCAATTCCACAGAAGATCCACAGAGGGATCAGTTGCTAATGTCTTGGTGCCAGATACCACAGAAGACCTTCAGAGATCTTGTGGAGTCCATGCCTACTGTTTAGGCAGATGATTTAAAAAGCTATATCTGATCGGTGCACATTTATGGCATTTTGCCTGACGTCCTTATCCAGAGTGCCATATGTTTATTTCATTTTTATACTACTGAGCAGTTGAGGGTTAAGGTTCTTGCTCTCAAAGGCCCAGCTTGGTGGCAGCTTGGCAGTGCTGGGCTTTGAACTTGTCACCTCCTGATCAGACGGCCAACATCGTAACCACTGAGCTACCACATGTCCTGTGTACAGCTTACGTTTATCCGGTCCACCATGTTTTGTTTTTTTTAAGCACTCATTTTGGTCTGGTGACGGACGAACCCCAGGCTGTGTCATTTACAGCAAGTGAGTCTTGGTGATCATGTTCATGAAGCTGACGTGTTGTATTATCGATCCAATACCTAGGTTTGTTGGATGCGTTTTTACAGACAGCAGATTAAAAATCAGGACGTCCAACCAAACCTAAGACCATCATTAACTCACAAGATAGTTAAGAAGATACACAGAAGGATCTCTCATACTTAATTAAAGCTCCTGATGGCAAAGGAACACACAAGATCAGATCTCAACATCACAAATAACCGGTTCAGGCACGAAGGAGCGACACAAAGTCTGAGCGGCTGTTATGTCCTCAGAAAGGACGAGGTCACCTCGAGTGACACCACGTCCAGTATGGAAACGACACACAGTTAAGAAAACAAAGAACGAGAGACATAGGGAGTGAAAGGAAAAGCAGAAAGAGAGAGAAAAAAGGGCATAGAAGGGTGAGAGCGCTCGGATACCCAGTGTCTCTCACCACGCCCAAGGGCAGCAACCCAAAATACTGAAGTGCTTGTGCTGCATACACTAGCAAATAGTCCACACACACACACACACACACACACACACACGTAAGTCATTAAACACAATCAGAGTGTGAGGTGAAATAAAAAAAAAAATCATTTCATTTTTTACGAGCAAATTTTTTATTCCTACACACGCAACCCTCTTTCTCTTTCTTTCTCACACACACACACACACTAACACACACACACACACACACACACACTAACACAGCCTCCAGCTAAGCAGGGGTCCAGAAACAAGAAGTCGAGGTTAGCGGTTTCAGTCGGTAATGCTCCCATTAAAACACACAAGAAACGCAATATAGTAAGAGCATGTGGTTTTCCTTTCTTATGTGCACACACACACACACACACACACACACACACACACACATGCTCATTTAAACTTAATCCCTCCCATATGGCTTGTACTTAAATGATTGTAATGACGTTTTACGCGGATATGTTTGCTGTACAGAGCTTCAGCACCACGCTGTAAGAGCATTGTCTCGTTAACCGGGCTGATCTTCAGATTACGCTTAGGAATCAGACTTATCCGTCCGTCCTGTGCGTCGGAAAGAAGCTTTACGTCGACCCACCTGTGAATGAATCGTACGCTTGTGTGACTGGAGGTTAATTCTTGGCTAGACGGGGCACTAATCAAACGCCCCATTCATGCGATCGAAATCAAAGTCCAATACCCTGTAATTCCACCAGCGCCGTTATTATCTGGCTGGCATTTGAATAATCAGAGAACAATAAGCTGTTCCCCGAAGGCTCCGACTTTACCAGAGGAAAGGGATATTTTTCATTCGGATACAGGACACGCTCAGGGCTGTAGTGCGAATCAGCCTGGCCTGTGTAGTCCAGGGTGAGCAATACATCATACATACAGAAGTCAATAAATCACACCACACTGATCAGCCATAACGTTAACACCACCAACACTGGCACAATTTTGTCACAATGGCACCTGTCACTGGGTGGGATACATCAGTCAGCGATCAGTTCTCGAAGTTGATGTGTCGGAAGAAGGAAAAACGGGCAACTATGAGGATACTTTGATAAAGGTTAAATTGTGATGTCTAGACGGCTGGGACAGAACATCAGCAAAACAACGGGTCTTGTCAGGTGGGTCCCAGTATACAGTGGTTAGTTCCAATTAAATATAGTAGGCACTGATGAGCATAGGGAATAATGTCATGGCTGATCTGTGTATATGATCACTACACTGTGTATAGCACTGTGACAAATATAAATAAGATAATAAAGGGAAAGTTGTAGGTATTATTGATATTGTAAAAGCAATTGAATTTTTAAAAAAATATATATTTTTATTTTTTTTTGTCAATGATAAAATGTGCTATATACTGTACTTATATGACGTCTTCATTTACAGTCATTTTCCTACACCAACTGATACAAAAGGTCACACAGACTAAATGTTTCTGAATCGTGTCAGTAGACGTGCATTAGGCAAATAAAAGAAAAGGGACTTTAAACATGTAAATATACTGAACAATAGTGGCAATAGTGCTAGACAGTAAAAGCACTAATGGAAATTAAGCATCCACATCCATATTCACCTCCACCTCCACCTACACCACCACCTTCTTTTTTTTCTTAAGCAATATCGTGGTTTACATTATACAAGAGTTCAAACTGGAGAAATAAATTTAACATAGGATATAGAAATAAAAAATATTGACGTGTCAAGGTGCAAAAAAATGATTATATTGTTTTATTGTATTGAGAGATTCCTATTGTCTTCATGTTATTGCTTATTTTTAAAGCTGACCATAAAGCACACACACACACACACACACACACACAAGGAACACAGCAGCATCTCGTCAAACAAAAGAAAAACTCTCCGGAATGTAGTTATCAGGGACATATATATATATATATATATATATATATATATATATATATATATTGAGAGAAGAAGAAGTGCCATTAAAAACTGGTACAGACGAGTCTATGCAAAATACACAGGCAGACCCGGTCATGTCCAACAGGACAATGCAACATCACACACATCTACAAACACTAAATTATGATTAGTGAAACACTCATCTGAGTTTTTGGGTTTTGTCATTCACACCTAATTCACCACATCTCAGTGTTATCGAACGCATCTGGGACACCATGTAACAGGCTGTGAAACACAGAAATCCTCCACCCTTCAGAATACAACAGAAATGTTGTATATATAAATTTGCCACATTAATAAAGAACTAAACAGATTAACACAACAGACAAACACCTTATCCACCACTTCCTGTGACCTCACTCACCCGGCTATACTCTAATCAAGTTCATCACTGTACTGAAATAGTCTAGAAGTGACAAACTGAATGAAGACACGTAGACGGACATGTTCATGGTTTTTCGTGGTGTTCATGGTCGTGCCACCGAGAGACACCGAGAGAAAGAAAAGGGGGGTGAAAAAAGAAAACAAAAGAGCAGAGGAGGAGAGACGTACCCTGTAAGTATCTGGGACCAGGAAGCACTCGGGCAGCGCGGCTCCTCGGCTCGCCTCTTCATGCACCAGATACGACTCCGTGGCCTGCAAGTCAAACAGAGAGGCACTTCATTTCACGATTCACAGCTGCTCTTATCTAACGCTCTCAGACGCTCACAAATGACCACACACAGGCCGAGTCTTAAGACATAAAGCCTCTAAAAATCCCTTTTAACGCCATGTTTAACGGCCTTTCTGCACCGTGCTGATTGAAGAATCAAATTTACACAAATGTTCGGTGTAATTGTAGCCGGGCAGCCGAGGCGCAGGAGGTGCGGCAAGTTTGCTTCTGGATCTGTGAGCTTAATGTAGTAGTCACTTCTTATTAATATTATTATATTTTGAATAATAAACATTTATGCCAATATTTACCCAGAATTTCAGATTATTGCATACAAATGGCATAATCGAAATAATCGAATCTCATTTTTATAAGTAAGGAATATACTTAAGTAAGGAAAATAGGTTAAAGCTGGAACAACACCAAACTGTGATATACAAATAAACTGATACACACTACATACTATTAAAACATTACATGGGGAAAAAAAACACAATATAGAAACCATCATTAGAAATGATCATGTTTTACCATTTGATATATTTTTGTTTCAGCCATAATAATGTTTGAAGACCTGCAGATTGATTTATCCTACAGTGTTCTAATGCCGGCGGTTAATTCCCTATTGTTCGAACCCACCATTCACTTTAGCCAAGGTTTACACATCCATCCCATGAGATTTTGCTTATAGTTGTAGATCACGGCGTCGTAAGTCACATCACACTGTGTATATAGATAAAACAGTAACCTAGGACAAGCAGGATTCATGTCCAGACTATTTTATTTATAGTTGCACAGTGGACAAGTGAAAGTGAAATGATTGACCTATCGTAGAGTATAACTTATCTGTGCAGTGAAACACATACTAGGGGGCAGGGAACACACTTGCCCCGAGCAAGGGGCAACCCCTATACACAGTGCCCAGGGAGCAGTTGGGGGTTTAGCGCTTTGCTCATGAACACTTTAGTCGGTACAGAGGATTAAACCGGAAACAGAGCAGTGGGCAGCCATGTCCATGGTACAGCCACATCCATGGTGCCTGAAGAGCAGTTGAAGGTTAAGTGCTTTGCTCAAGGGCACTTCAGTCAAGCCGGTGATGGGTCCTTATCAACAAGCCTACGCCTGCCCTAAATGACATAATGTGCTACATCAGAAATAAACATCTAGGCAATAAAAAGGCTGGACCAGGCAGCACAGTGGAGCTGTTACTAGTTCGATGGACTAGGTAATGAATTTGTCCACTGCTACAATTCTCGTTACTTCGTTAGCTACATGGTGGCTACAACCGATCATCGGAAACATCGACGTCTCCGCTGACTTGAGACAAGAGGAAAAGTGATGTCTTGAAAAAATTAATCAGAACAGATCAAAAGCAATCATGGAGATCATTCAGGAATTTAAAAAAAAAGTACAAAATCAAATTTTGACAACTGAAACCTCGGTGAAGTTTCTAGTTCTGTCGATTCAGTTCAGGGTTTTATTTAAAAGACACCTTTCTGTTCATGCTAGTTCATTTGTATGCTGTGAGATGCATTAGCAAGGCGAGAGAGAGAGAGAGAGAGAGAGAGAGAGAGAGAGAGAGAGGGAAAGAGAGAGGGAAAGGTTGAGGCCAAATCTTTGTCTTTGGAGGAAAAAAAAAAATAAAAGGCGGCGAACTGCATAGCCAGAAAATCCTGCGAAATCCTATTGCATTTCACAGCTTTCATGGACACAGAAACCGCACCTGGTACCGGTCCAGCCGAGCCAAAAACCATCCACCAACCAGCTATCCACCACCTACCTGGCACACACTAAACCACACACACATACACACACTGATGCCCCTTATGGGACAGAAGAAGCAGATGAGACACACACACACGCTCGCACATACACTTTCATACATGAAGGCGCATTTGGGGGAAAAAAACGACAATGCGCTCATACATAGGCGCAGATGAACACGTGTACACACACACACACACACACACACATACACACACAAACACACACACACACACACACACACACACTTCACATAAAACTCACCACAAATATGGGTTTTATGCATAACTAGGCCTACATATTAAAACACACACACACACACACACACACACAACCTCATAATAAGTTCCAGCCATTGGCTCAGAGGAGTGGTGAAAAACAAAGGCTATTCATATCCCTCCCAATGAGAGGTTAGCGCTCCCGTTTCTCTCTCATGCGTTTTTATAGAGGCTTACTAGCGCCATGCTAACGCCTTAGCCTGCAAGCCCGGCTTTTCTAATGACCTCTGCCAGTACAATTTCCTAGACTTTTGTAAACTCCTTGTCGTTATTATATCTTCGAGGGAGGGACAGGAGAGGACAGAAAATGGCCGCCATTTTGGTCTGGCTTGTTCAGGGTCCAGGTCTTAGCGCCTGGCAAGAGGTCCGTCGTGGCTGTGGATGTTAGCTTCGGCTCCAAAAGAGAGCGAGAGAGAATAAAAGACGCCTTTCTGCCAAAGAAACGTGGGCCAGCGGTTTTATTCATCAAAGGTCTTGGGATAAAAGTGCTGATTTATGATCAGATTTTTTGTCTCGCGTCCTAATTGTGATGCTCGGCCTCCGGGCTGGAGTTGGATCTGGGCTATATTTACCGTGTGGATGTGCTGTCGAGGGCCAAACAGAATCAACATAAATCAACGCATTCGACTGAAGTCCAGCGATGATGATGATGATGATGATGATGATGTGGAGAATGTAAGAAAACCGACAACCAAAAAAAAGGCCCTTTTTCTAACACCAGGCTTCAGTGTTCCCAAATAAAAAAATTAAAATGGCCGCCGATTGTAAAGAATGGACTTGAAGCACCTCCGACAAAATCTCAGAGTTGATTCCGAGCCCGTGTTTTGTTTTTTTTTAGCATAAAAAAAGCTTATGAGGAAAAAAATCTTGGTACCAGATGCCAGTTCGGCTCATTGAGAGGACCAGGCTATTAATTATATATGGTGCGTGTATATATATATGGAGCATATGTGGGGTCCATATGGCCAACCCGTAGCCAGAATCCGGAGTTCCCCTTCCTTAATTAACATTTTAGAGGCTCGGCAGCCGAGAGAGAGACAGAGAGAGAGTGTGTGTGATTGAAAGAGGGCTGTGGGAGCTGGTGACCTAATTGGAGTCAATAGAAATGTATGTAGATGTGCTAATTGCGACAGGTTTCCTTTCTGCTGCCAGTAAACGGCGGCCTTTTGTTTCGAACGTTTAATTGGTCGGCCATAATGGAATCAAATGAGAGGGGTTTGAGGCTATAGTTCCTGATGGGACAGACAGAGAGAGAGAAAGAGCGAGAGCGAGAGAAAGATGTAGGTGGATAAACATATGGTGAGAGTCGTCTTAGCTGGAATGTCTTTAAATCTCTCTCACGCGCACGTAAACAATACAGTTCATTCACGCACGCTTCACACAGACGGGGTTGGGTTCTCTAAATCATTTGGACGTGAAACAATCACCCTGGTAGTTTTGCTTTTTTCCCCCGCCATCCGGTACCATTCGCTTCCTTGTCAACCTTAGACATTTTTTAAATTTGCTAGCCAGCGACGTGTAGCCACAGACGCCAGCGAGAGACTAGCGCTTCAAAAGAGTGACAGAACCAGAGAAAAAGAGAGAGAGAGAGAAAGCGGCGGGAAAGCGAGAGCTGAGGCTAGAGTGTATGAAAGGACGGAGCGGCCTTCGTGTGTGCGTCTGCCAGGAGCACCTCGGGGAGAAGTGTTGGGAAAATGCGATTTCTCGCACCGACGTCTCAGAGGGAACAACAACACAGAGCAAGAGAGATGGAGCGCGAGCGGTTCGCGGGATCTGGAAGACTGGAGCGGTCACGTCGCCGCTAATTATTGCGGGGCGTTTCAGAGGGGTTAGGACTTGAGTTTCCTGGCTGTAAAAGAGCTCAAGCTGAGCCAGAACCGCTCTGCACTTTGCACCTCAGCATTTCAATTTGAAATGTTCATTTCTTTTTGTGTAGGCTCGGGTCAGCCTGACGTGTGTGCTAGGGATGCCTTCATAAAGGGCGCGTTCAACTCCTTCGACTCCTCGAACACGTCAATCCTATAGGCTGCGTGTGCACACTGTGAGAGTGTAAGATTTTCGGTGTCCACTGTTATGACGCCTCTGCTCGCTCAGACGGAAAAACTTTGCCTCGCACTCGAAGTTTTTACAGCCAGAAATGGGTTCACGCGGCTACCCGCCGTCACCGCGGGACACGGTCGCCACGACGACCGTGGCACCGAGACAACCGCGTCGACCTATCAGCTCGAGGAGCGTCTGCCAGAACGGTTCAGCTCACAGAATGTTCTGGAAGTCAAGCTGAGTTGAGTCCACGTGTCATCTGTCCGTCTGAGAAAAGAGCAAAGAATATTTGCCCAACGCTAACGTCCATGGAAGAAAAAAAAAGCCAATGAGAAGTTGCACCATGTTGTTTGCATAACGCTCACTGGGCATTAGCATTTTAGCTAATAGCCTGACTGACTACAGAAGGTGACCCTTTCATTAATAATAATAATATGAATCATAATAATATCTTCACTTACAGTCCATTAGCCTGCTTAGCATTAAGCTAGATGTTTTCAATATCAGGTTTCTATTGGATAAAAAAACTTAAGTCTTAACAGGGCATCTGAGATTTAGACTAGGCTTAGTTTTCAGTCCTAAACCCAGAAGAAAAAACATGTCTACCGTAACATGTCTACCGTAACATGTCTACCATGTCTTCAGTAAACAGAACCTCAGCCTCCTAGCTGTAGAGCGAACACTGTGACATTTTACCCTCTAGCAGGACCTCCCACACCAAAGCTCGCTGTTTATGCAAAACCTGGACTTGTTCATTTGGTTCAGCCCTGCTTCTTCATCTTCATATCAAAGAGCAATCCTTACACCCCAACACTTCCCTGACCACCTTCTATCCAGGTGTGCTCGGCTTGAATAGACAGCACAAGGTGCTCGCTATATTAAAAAAAGGGTTTGTCATGATGAAAAAATGCTTGCCCAAGGCCAGTTCAGTTAGAGATTCAAATCCTGACTTATTGACTGCGAGGGTGTGTCAAGCTGTCCTCCGAGGTCTTTGGAAAAGGGAACATTTGATTAAACATTTGATTAAAACCAAATGCCAAAAACCAGTCCAAACACTTCTGTGGTTGAAAAAGGAAATACCGAGAGGGGAAAAAAGGAACCTGATGAGTAAATACTGCATAAATACTGTTACCATTTAACACAACAACCCACCTATATGTGTATTTATTAATATGCGTGTGTGTGTATGAGTGATGGAGGGATGGCGACGTGAAAGATGGTGATGATCTGGGGTGTTTAAACCACTCGCTAGTTTAAAAAACATCATCAACAACAACAACGCCCATGTGACTGTTATAACACGTGTTATAACATCTAATAACATGCTAATAACATGTATAGCCTTGAAGGATTTGGGTTTTAAGTGTAAAGAAAAAAAAACATTATTTTGATCACTTAAGGATACCAAACTGTACACCTATAAAACCGTTGCCGTACACACACATATA
>JAOVVF010000027.1:12856527-12864257 GCA_028565595.1 Duopalatinus emarginatus
AAGGGAGAGCTGTAACCTTCCTGTAATAAAGGTGTAAATGTGTAATATGTTTACAGCAGTACTTAATGTGTCTTATAAACACACACACGGGTTCCCACAGCCTGCAGGTCACGTTCACACTCTCCACACTGACTGCGTGTGAATCCTCATCCCTCACACCTGCACCGCGGTTATAAACACATCAAAGGTGACACCTGAGTGTCCGTGACGTCACCACCACGCGCGTCTCACTTCTGTTCCCCACGTGTTTTCCCAGGAGACCGAGTCCGCACACCCCTACATCACCTGGATCACTGGAAAGTGGAAATAAACACTTGATTACTCATTAAATGTATTATACTTTATAAACTTTATAACTTATAACTTTTGTATTTTGATCAGATGAAACTGAACTTAGTTTAAAAAATTAAGAATTTCTATATAAAAATCTATAGAAAAATTGAGACATTACCAGATGTTTCCAGATGTTATTAAGCACTAAAAACAATTAGACCTCTGTTTTTAAACTTTTATTCTACTTTTATTTCTATTTATTTATTCATGTTTTTTTTGTTATTCATGGATCATTTGACTTTTTTAGGTTTTATATTTTTATTTTAACCACAAGGGGGCGTATTTAGACTCTTCTTGTGCTCTATAAAGTTATTTCAATGTTAATAAATAAGACAAATGTGGAAATGTATAAAATATGAAACGAATAATTCGATATGTTCATATACTTCATAAGTAAAATTTGTTTATACTACATCCTCCTTGTTACGAGGCCATGGATGATCAAATATGTCCTAATATAAATTGAATACTCTGAAGATAAATAAATAGATAAATGAATAAAAAAGAGAGTAACTGAATACATAAAAATACATCTGAGCAGATTAATTTTAGTAAGTGTATAAATAATTGTTCAGCTTTCCAAAAAGTCTACAGAACTTTATTCTATTGTGTGTATTTCTGTTTAAAATGTAAAATAAAAAGTATAATGTGACGTCTTTCAGGAAAACATTAAATTAAACAAACAAAAATATATGTTCTGCTGTTTGTACTGCAGGTAGAGTTCAAAATGGACCGACTGTCAATACTATGAAAGAGCAAAGTGAAAGAAAGAAGAGGAAGAAGAAGACAAAAAAAAGAGGATGATGATAAGGAGAAGGAGGTGGAGGGTGAAAAAAAGATCAAGAAGAAGAGAAGAAAAAAAGAAGAAGAAGATGATGATGATGGTAAGGAGGAGGAAAGGATAAAGGAGGACGATAAAGAAAAAAGATATAGAAGAAGAAGATACATGATGATGAGAAAGAGGAGAAAGTGAAGGAGGAGGAGGATTAAGAAGAAAAAGAAGAGGAAGAAGAAGAAGAAGAAGAAGAAGAAGACATGTAAGAAATAAGACTAATAATAATACAGTTTTTTAAAGTTGTTCTGGTAATAGCACTGCCAACAGACCACCAGCAGGGGAGGACAAAGGAACACCATCGCCTCATCACCCCAGTGTGGTTCTTCTGTCCCACTCAGTGTCCTGGCACGGGTCCTCATTCTCTCCTACTCCACATGTGGAGGATTTTAGCAGTCGTGTTTTGCTGAACAACAACAACACAACAAACCTAAATGCTGCTCTGAGTGCTACAGTAGTACCACATTTAATCTCTCACACACACGTATACTGAAGCGAAATGGTTCCTGCACTAATGTCAACAGTGCCATTATTATTAAACAACTGAACACCTTATTCAGGATACATAATAATAATAATAATAATAATAATAATAATAAGATGATGATGATGATGAAGAAGAAGAAGATAATAATGATAATGATGATGAAGAAGAAAATGATGATGATAATGATGATGAAGTAGAAGAAGAAAGACAAGAAGAAAATGAAGACAAGGCTGATGATGAAGATGATGACTATGATGAAGTAGTAGAACTAGAAGAAGAAGAAGATGATAATGATTAAGTAGTAGTAGTAAAAGTAGACGACAAAGAAGAGGAAGAAGAAGCAGCAAAAGATGATGAAATAGAAGATTATTCTTTAAAGATGATGAAGAATAATAATAGAAAGAAGTAGTAGTAGTAGAAGAAGAAGAAGAAGAAGAAGAAAAAGAAAAAGATGAAGTAGTAGAAGAAGAGGAAGAAAAAGATGAAGAAGACAATGATGATGATGATGATGATGATGATGAAATAGAAGAGAAAGAAAAAGATGATGATGACGAAGTAGAAGAGGAAGAGAACGAATAAGAAGAAGGATGATGATGACGAATAAAAAGTAGAATAATAAAATGATGATAATGAAGAAAATGAAGATGAAGATGATGATGATGATGATGATGATGACTTCAACTCCGCTGCGGTATGACCAGGCTTATCATCTAATCTATGCGTAATTGAGCGTAAGTGTGAAAACGATGAAAGGCTGCAGACTGGTACGTCTGCGTCTAGACACCAGTCATGAGAACCAGGATCAGTAACCATACTCAGATAGCTTCATATATTGCTGTGGAGAGAAGATGAGCGAGGTCTGCATGTGCATGGCTGGTCAGAGCAGTAAGTCAGTAAAATGTGCTGTCAGATACTGGAAGGGCCTCCTACACAGAGTCTCGTTCTCATGCTGTCCGACAGTCAGAGAAGATCTGGTGGAAGATAAGGACTTGAAGATTTGTGTCAAGTGATTTGTGACGTCAAAGGGGGTACACGGGCTCATGCGAAATAAGCGCACATACACTCGAACACTCACTCTCACATTCACTCTCTCTCTCTCGCACACACACACACACACACAGACACACACACACACACACACACACACACACATTCTCTGTTTCATGCTTGCATAAAGCGGCTGGAAAAACTGCACTCTAGTACAGTCTGCAGTTTCCAGAGAAAGAGGGTGTTTTGGACAAGAACCTCCTCATCAGCTGTGCAATCAAAATGCCTTTGAATGTGTAGGAGGTGAAACTGCAGATGTACAAACACGAGACCCAGATAACTGCTCCAGTCCATGGTTTAGCCCAGGTCTTTTAAAGCACACACTCAAGATCAACAGCATTTAATCTTTTCCCCAAAACTAATCCATCAGATCATCCAGATCAGCCATCGTGCTAATTTTCCCATTTCCTCAGCATGCATTTCCAGTTTCTCAATGTCAAGGAGAGCTCTTTGGTAGGACGGCTCTTTGGAAGGATGGGTTATTAAGAGCCTAGGCAAGACTTTTTTTCTAGAATTTAGAGACAAGCCAGACGTCTAGCAATTGTGCAGGTGAGAGTCCTTGCAAAGTAAAGTTAGCCACTCGTTAACCATCATGATTGTACACACTGACGAATATGAACCTCATCCGTGCATTTAACCCATTCAAGGAGTGAAAGACACACACACTAGAGGGCAGTAAACACACTTGCCTGCAGCACCAGGAAACCCTACCCATGGTGCCCAGGAAGCCTCAGCGGGTTAGGTGCTTTGCTTAAGGGCACTTCAGTCATGGCATGTCGAAGCATTTAAACTGGTTATATAGCCACAGGCCTATGGGTGCCCCAAAGGTGCCACCTTTAGGTCCATGCATTGAGTTATCGTTGGTGCTTTAAGAATGCAGATGATACAATTCCTTAAATGTTCTTTAAACAAAGGTCATGGTCCTTGGTTGATATTAAATAAATGCTAGACATCGGAACAGTCATTCAACAGGATTCAATAATGACTAGATAATTCGATGACATAGCATCCTAAAAATGCAGTCGTTAAGGATCCTGAGGCCTTGTCTGTATTTAAGGACTGGTTTTTAGATCTCTGTTCACATGAAAATGCAAAAACACCCTGTCAGGTGCTGTTGAGAGCATGCCAAACCAGGACGAAGCAGCTCACTGAACGACAACAGCCTTGACAAATCGTTAGGTCAGGTCTTCTGCGAGGACCACTTAGTGCGTTGTCCCACTAATTGGATGTACATCAAAACTGGGGACCTTGTTTGTTGTCTGAGTGCTCAAATATGGCAGTGACCTCTGCTGTGCATTCTGATACCTCTGTTCTTGAATCTAGTGTAAGAGCAACTGCACTTTTATGTGTAAACAAGTAAGAAGTCCTGTTAGCAATGTTAAAACTAGCACTACTTCGGCTACGTCTGTCATTGCACTAAATTGCCTCATGTAAACAAAGGAGGTAATGGCGTAACATATGATGTTAAAAGGCAAAAAGTCTGTTTTCTGTGTTTACGAATATCTTCACTGTAGAAGAAGTTTAGCAACCCAAACCTAAAATGCAGTCTGCATGTGGATGACAGGCCCAAACGTATAGAAAATGTTAAGTTTTGTGTACATGGGGACAAGACCCGAGAAACAGTAACTGTTTATGGTATGCTAGCTTGCTGCCTTTAACAGTGAGTCAGTTGAGTTAGTCAAGGCTGATGAGTCATTCTTATTGGAAACAAGTCATCTCTAACCAGAGAGAAAAATGTATTTACAAATGTATATTACATAGTCACATTATAATATGGAGTAAAATATTCATATATGAGGCTGAGGTCATTTTGACCCAAAGCACTTCAGGCATATCTTGTTTGTTCATGCGTTACATTTAGCAGCTTAGCATTGTTTAGACAATAAATACTCGCTTACTTTCTTTCATCTACATAATTTTCCCTGTAAACTTTCACTTGCTAGTTTGCTAACTCTCCAGATTTCTCTGCAAACATGTTTGTAATCTAGTTTGTAGGCTTCTTATGGGTAATATTTATCGTTTACTTAGTCATACTGAGGGAAACAGCTAGCGTTTTAGTCTGACTAAGCTGAATGTGTGTGATAACACATGAAAGGTACATTATGTAGCTCCAACACTTCACTAACCTTCTGTGTAAATAATAGCATGCTTGTTTGTTTAGCCTAGCACTGTGTAAGAGCATCTTTTGCTAACTTAGCTTAGCATAGCTAGTCCCCTTATTGTGCAAATATTTGGTAAACGTACCACATGTTTCATTCAACACTGTCTCGCATTGTTTGAAAGACTGTTAACTAAGTTAGACAGCTGTCTAACGTGTCCATCTTACCTTGCAAGCATTAGCTAGCTTTGCTAAAATGCAGTTTGCATGTAGACGAAAAGCCAAACATATATATATAAATAAAAGACACCCATGTATGTGTGGACAAGGCAACGCTATGCGACCTTACTGCTTTAAAGACTGAGTCAGCTGACACATCAAAGGCTACAGCCTGACACATCAAAGGCTAACCATTAGCATGCATGTGTGTATTGCCTAGCACGGCATAAATCATATGCTAAGTGAATTTAGCATAACTTGTCTACTTACTGGTTAAAAGTTTAGCTTCACTGTACCTCGGGTTTCATTAGCTAATATTACCTGGCGTTGTTTGAAGAACTATGGTAGCTAGCTTGGCTAAAAACAAGTCCATTCTTTGCAGCCCAACAAAATGTCACAACATGTTATATGACGTTGAGTGATTCTTACACAAGCTTCGGAAAAGCAAATATTTGTGAGGCAGGAGAGGAGATTTAGGAGATTTAAGTTAGTAAATTTTAAGTCTACGCCATAACCCACATGTAGCATCTCGCTACCAGTCAAAAGCCAAATATCAGCACTAAATATTCACTTTGGCTTTGATGCTTCTCACAGCGGTGGCTAACGTGTTCTGAGCAAAACAGAGAGAGAGACAGGCAGACAGAGAGAAAGTGTCTCATGGCGTGATAAAGCTGAAGCAGGAATGTCTTTCTTTAGAACTGGGCTTGCTTCCTATCAGCAGGTGAAGACTCAGTATTTATTGGATGTTCAAACCGTCTTGAACCCGACTCCTGTTTCCACAGAAGGTCAGTGTAGGCATATATACAGAAGACCACAAACCACAGCGCTCTGTACGCTCTGTGTTTGTGTGTATGTGTGTATGTGTGAGAATTTTTTTATAAAAGGGGGTGAAACAAGTCAACACACTAATTTCTTGGAACTTTACTCATTTGGTTCAAAGGGCAACAGCAGGCGCCTTATGATTTTTCATGGTATGATTATCATATATTAATATTCATCATTTGTTATCTGATACACACGTATATACACACACGTATATACACTCATACACACACGCATATACACACATGTACATACACATATATATACACACGTATATACACACATACACACACATATATATACACACATGTATATACACACATACACACACATATATACACACATGTATATACACACATACACACGCATATACACACATACACACACATATATATATATACAATATACACACATGCACACACATATATATACACACATGTATATACACACATACACACACATATATACACACATACACACACGTATATACACACATACACACACATATATGCACACACGTATATACACACATACACACACATATATATACACACATGTATATATACACACATACACACGCATATACACACATACACACACATATATATACACGATATACACACATGCACACACATATATATATACACACGTATATACACACATATATATACACACATGTATACACACACATACACACGCATATACACACATACACACACATATATATATACACGATATACACACATGCACACACATATATATACACACATGTATATACACACATACACACACATATATACACACATACACACACATATATACACACACGTATATACACACACATATATGCACACACGTATATACACACATACACACACATATATATACACGATATACACACATGCACACACACATATATACACACATATATACACACACGTATATACACACATATACACAGAGAAAGACAGAGAGAGAGCGACATACAATTAATTGTTAATATTTAACCTAAATCTAAATGAAAATAAATTTAAATTACATTAATATATAACATTAACCTCAGAAATCATTTGATTGTTTCATGTTTATTTTTATTTATTTTGCACTTTCTTGAAAATTGTGCGAGTAAAGAAAAGGACATTTAAAAAAACCACCCAATATCCCTAAAAACACAAACCTGGCACACACACACACACACACACACACACACACACACACACACACACACACACACAGTGGTCCTTCCTTAATCTGACTTCCCTTCAACACAAACATACACACATCCACACAATCAAGGATCCTTCCTTTATTCGACTTCTTCTACACACACACACACACACACACACACACACACACACACACAAACACACACGCGTACATGCATACACGCATGAACTCTCTCACACACACACAGACACACACATACACACACACACACACACTCACACACACATACACACTGGAGCCCTTATTTTATTTGAATTTTCTCTATGCACATACACTCACACACACACACACACACACACACACACACACACAAAACACTTCTCTGGGACATCTACTTTATCGATCCACACACACACACACACACGCACACGCACATACACACTGGAGCCCTTATTTTATTTGAATTTTCTCTATGCACATACACTCACTCACACACACACACACACACACACACAAAACACTTCTCTAGGACATCTACTTTATCGATCCACACACACACACACACACACACACACACACACACACACCCACACACACACGCGCGCACACACATACGCACAGATATGCAGGCTACGATCCTTCTTTTATTTAACTTCTCTTTCACAATTCCCCCCCCCCCACACACACTGGAGCCCTTATTTTATTTGAATTTTCTCTACGCACAC
>JAOVVF010000027.1:12884556-12892056 GCA_028565595.1 Duopalatinus emarginatus
CCGTAAATGTAAATGTACCTAAAAAGGCCACGCCCATGCCTGAAACTTTGATTTCCACCCTTTAAAGTTTTAGTTGTGTTTTTCCCACCTGTTTTATGTTCTTGGCTACATTATCCCCCCCCTTTTTTTGTTTGTTTGTTTTTTTAGGTTAATCTGTCTTTAGTTTTTGCAGGTGTGATGTATTTCAAGGCCACACATCCCAGTACCCAACTATTTTTTCATATTCTATGTTTCTGGTTTTGGATTATTGCTCACGTTTTTTGACTTTTAATTTTCTCTCACCCAGTTTATATCTGTTTATTACCTGACTGTGTGGCTGTTCTGACTACAAGTGTAGACTTTTGGTTTTGGATAGCCTGATTTTACAAACTGTCATCAAAACACCTGCGATTGTGTCCGATCTCCGGCCGGGGGAGTGTTTATGTTTCTTACACATCACAAGTTGGTCTTAAAATAATGGTTATTAATAAAGCTCACTGTGTGGAGAACAGAGATCTCACAGGTTTGTCAGTTTTTAACAGAATTGATATAATTTTTTACCAACATGTGCTTTTTAATTAATAGAAATCGTAGTCAGAAGGAATAACACTTCAGGTAATGTGCCATAAAAGAGCCTCAACTCATCACAAAGACAAAGTAATAACACGGACGATAAGGACAAGTGAAATGACTAAAGCTGTCATGGCTACACTTTGAGCCAAGTGATTCCTTTAAGCTCTGCCTCTTGTCAACCAGATTGGAGAATCTCCTCTGATATGAACAAGTGCTTAAAGAAAACCACCTCGCTTTGTGCTCGTCATCGTCTTCAGTGAGGCAGAGCGAGTCATGCAGCCTCCAGTGGTTTACAATGAGGGGGCAGAGGTTGGCCTTTTGTCCTGGAGGTTCTCACTGCAGCTGGGCCGCCTGGAGACCCCCTTCTCTCTAGGCTTTTTGTTCACCTGGAGATCTGCTGATCTGAACTGACAGCAACGTCTGCCGCTCTGTACCCTCCGTACACACACGCACACACACACACACACACACACATAAACACACACACAGATCGCTGTGAGGTGACCCTGGCACTTAATGGGCTAACTCTGCAGCCAAAGGAGCAACCATGAAGTCCACTTGCATGACAGAGCTGAAACTTGAAGCATCAACTACAGGCGGCTGTTCAAGGTTATTCTACTCTACTGGACAGAATCTTGAGTCCTTCATAAAACCAGTAGAGTTTTATTTTCATTTTTATTTTCATTTTACCTATGAATCTACACGTTTCTGACTTATATGAGTCAGTCACACTTGCTGCGGTGTCTCTGAGACAACACAGTTCAGTGGATACGCTATGTTCAATTTGAAACTGTAGTATGCTAATAAACACGGTTTCAGTTTTAGAGTAGTGGTGGGACGGATGGATGGTCAGTAATGTGTTCAGGTCAAAAGTTTCAGTTAATTTTCAGACGCTGTTTTTTTTTTTTAAATGAACGCAGGAACGTTCAAATGAACCAATTCCAATGAATCATGAGGCAGCAGGACATTCCATAACATAACACAAAGACTTCAGACCTAGGGGAGGAATGAGGAATGAGGAGAAAATGTGACCTCTGTTATTTTATGTATGATCTCCATCCCACAATGGATTCCTCCAAACATTTTCCTCCAAAAAGAAGAGAAGGGCAATTCTGTCCCCAAACTAAGGCCACAAGTTTAGTTTTTTTCCCCAACCGCTGTTCCTGGTGCTCCACTGAAATAAACCGTAACACACTATATTCTACACATTTTTATTACAATACACATTATGTACCTCAGCTCTACTGCATTATCTTATCTATTGTATTTTTCTTTGGATTCAGCTCAGTCGCATTCCTTTCATGTGAAAACATACTTGTCCAATGAAATGATACTAATTTTAAATCTGATTTATACATGCCAGATGAACTGGTTTCTCAGGAAGGAAGGAAATCCACTGTAAGTCAAAAACAACCACTCAGTGATGAGCAGAATAGCATCAAAGAATCCGCAATAGTCACCAAAACCAACACGCGACTCTGCAACAGGTGAAGAAATCATCAGGTTCCACAGAGCCAGCCGTAGGCTTGTGGCTAAAAAAACAGAAGGACCAGCAATCGACAAGAAACAACTAAACTGCTCTGGAGCAAGGCACCTAACCCCCAACTGCTCCCTGGGTGCTGTGGATAAGGGGGTGGGTTTCACTGCAAGGATGGGTTAAAATGCAAAGGTCAGTTCTACTGCACAGAGGTCAAAAGACCCTTCACTCGCTCAGGGCCACCAAGAACATGAATCTGAGATTTGCCTACTGTGTTTGCACACAGAGGAATGTGACCTCCACATTTAACCCATCCGTGCAGTGAAACACACACACACATCGGTGAACACATAGGGGGCAGTGAACACACTTGCCCGGAGTGGAGGGGGGGCAGCCCCAAACCACGGCGCCCGGGGAGCAGTTGGGGGAGTTAGGTGCCTTGCTTAAGGGCTCCTCAGTCGTGTCTTACTTCGATTTGCGCAATTTTAGCCTTAATAATGCAGAACACTATGGCACAAAATTAAAGCGCTAAAGTTTAGCAAAACATTAGCCCAGTTTGAATTGAGGTATGGATGGTCAGACAGATGAACCACTTCCGTACTAGACATCGCACCCGTGGAGTCAATCTCCCTTTGTCTACAGAATTATGAGAACCTTCTAATGTAGAGTCATTTCTCATGGTCTCGCAGTCAGCTTTCAGAACCAATACAGTCACTAATAAGTACCTGAGCCACACAAACATGGAGCGCTGGCTAAAACGCAAATGTACCTCAACTGAAATTGAACCCGCTCAGAAAATAGCACCAGAACCCGAACAGCAGCGTTGGCGCCGTTAACGAAGCTAACACTCAGGATTCACAGAGAGGTGACAGTACCAAACTGAAGCAGTCCAAAGATATGTTTCAGGCTAACTGGCTAAGACTATATCCTTGGCTGGGACTTAATAACGGTGAAACGAACTGCTCGATTGGTAAAATGTACGGCACATGGCCTTTTACCAGCCGATGCTACGAAACTTTGACTCTAAGTAGCCATGCGGCCGGTGTTTCTCATACAGCAGCACTGAAAAGAAAGCGCTAGGCTGATTCAGCTAATAGTGCGATCGCTAACTTTATTGAAGTTGCCCAGGAGGTGACAGATCAGGGAAGAGAAGAACCAAGAGACAAGTTACAGCCATGTATAATAGTTCAGCGAATATCTTAAGTTGACGCAGAGCGACAAAACTCTGATTTTTCAGGTATGACCTGTAGTTAAGCTCACCAGTAGTGTAGAAATCCCCCCTAATGTGACACATTTACAGTGGGAATCCCCCCCCCCCCATTTCAAATGTATGTTGTATATAGAGATGTTCCTCCAAGACCCTCGTTAACTTCAGAGAAGTTACTTCACTAAACACATGTAAACACAGTAAACCTTAAAGATGTATTGAATATTGTCTTTGTTGCGACTCTCGGTGAAAACTCTGACTCCCAGAATCCTTTGCAGCCAGGCAAGATGGCCGCAGCCATGCTGACTATTTTGTTTCCCAGCCGTTTTCCGTTCCCAGAGTTTTAGTTGTGTTTCTTTCCGACCTGTTTTGTAATGTTGATTATGTTGTACCTGTGTTTAGCTAACCCTGTTTAATTAAATCTATTTAAGCGCGTCCGTCGCCGAGCCTCCGATAGCTTAATCTGAATTTGTGTCCAAATTCTGCCTGCGTCTGTGCACTCCTACACTCGACAGAGTTTGACTGCACGGATGAGTTCGATGTGGAGGTCAAACTCTTCTGTGTACGAACGTTTCACTTTCACTATCATATGTACACTGAAGTGCCAGAAAAACCGGTATACCTAAATAATACATGGTACATCCAACATGGGGCATCATTCTGTAGGCATCAAATACACAATCCTGTCGTATTCTAGACGAAGGATTTCTGTGTTCCACAGCATGCTGCATGGCATCCCAGGCGTGTTCGATAACGTTCAGATCTGGTGACTTAGGTGTGAATGGCAAAAAACCCCAAACCCAGATGAGTGTTCCTGTAAACGTACTCTAGACGTGTTTGGTCCTGTTGGAAGACGTCAAACCCATCAGAATGAATACAGGACGCGACCGGGTGTAACTCGTCAGAAAGGAGGCACACATATCGTTTACGTCTCAGAGACGTTTTAGACATAACAGGGGTCCCAGGGGAATGTCACCTAAACAAACCTGCCACTATATATATTGTATATTGTGTCTATATTTAATTTTATTTCTAGGGAGGAACCAGAACAACCAGAACTAAACATACTTGCACAATAAATCTGATTCTGGTTCGGATTCCAATAATAAATATCCAATTAAATTGAATCCCCTCACCGAGTCAATACTGAATCATTCGAATCATTCGAATCAACGAATCGGTGTCTTAGGTTTACGTCCAGCACCTGCGGCTACGTCTGTAAGGTAAAAGCAGAAATGAAAACAGATCCGCTGCCCATTAAATCTCCTGATGGCTCATCCCTCATCACTTTCAAACATTTTTATCGACTCTGCTCAGAAACGTCACATCCGGCTTCCTTTTTCACACAGATATGAAGTTTCCTCTGCTAGTACACACCTTCATACAGGGACCTTTTTTTTCGCTGATCTTCAGTGCGGTTAAACCACAGCTCTACTTCAGGGGAAATCTATATAAAGTCTTGTGAATGAATCCTACAGCCCCCACGATGAAATATTTCAGAGAGAAAAAAAAGGCTTGCGGTTTTTTGCTGATGATATGTGAAAAAATCTAGTGCAGATAAGTTACCGTGGAACAGGACCTGGTGTGAAAAGTCATCCTGAGAAAAAAGGTATTAAGAATGAAGCTTCCGGATGATGAATGGCTCTGAGGCTCGTTTTTAATTAGGTAAATTCGCTGGGTTTTTTTTTCGAGGTGAATAACAGCTGCAGCGCCCCCTATATAGACACCACCAGCTCACACAAAACTCGCAGATATTTACAATTAATATTAATATTAATACACCACTATAAAACAACAGCTCAGGGATTGACTATGAAGAGGGTCGACAATATTACAGATCCGGGGGCAGCTCGGCAAAACATTCGTAACGCTAAGTATTGTGTTAAGAACATTCTTTAAATTACGAGTGATAAGAATAGTTAGACACTGTATGTGTGTGTGTGTGTATGTGTGTGTGTGTGTGTGTGTGTGTGTGTGTGTTTATAGTTATCAGGTATTTGACAGTTATCCATTCATTCACCTGTATGAACACCTGTGCATTGGCTGTGAATTGAAAACATTCTCTCTCTCTCACACACACACACACACACACACACACACACACACACACTACACAGATAACAATGGGCCACCAGGTCACACCCAAAACACCTACGCTTTTGTCTGCGTCCACACACCACACATTCACACACACCCACAGTCCTTTACGGTAAACGTTTCTGCGGAGTGACTCAATATCCGCAGATTGCCAAAATCCACATTGGCGTAAAGGTTCCTGCGCGCCATAAAAATAATAACATCTCGTATCGAAAACCTGTTTTTGCTGCTTACTGCTTATGTGTTCACCAGAAGTGTGGCTACTGTCCGAGACGTCTTTTCAACTGTCCTCAAAAGAAAAATTTAACAGCCCACTTTCAGTGACACTCTTACTAATGATTAATATTCATCAGCATGCACACTGCTCATTACTATTCATTAGCTGACTGGTGTAAGTAGGAGTTTTTGCATTTTTGGTCCCGAATCACACACTTGGCTAATAAATGGTCGGCACTTTATATAATACAGTAGGTAATGTTTATATTAATAACTTTATGTGGTTTGGGATGAAACCTGCAGCACGGTTGCGTCCGAGAACCGATCAAAGTAAAGCATGCAAATAATATACAAATTAGTCTATTATGGGATATAAATGAGGTCTGAGTCTACGTACGTCCAAAAAGGGCATAACTTAAACTCCTTCTAGAAAAAAAACAATGCAAAATCTTCAGTTACAAAAGGTCTGTTCAACGGCGAGCTCGGAAAATCAAACATGTTCAGTGAACAAAGTAGCTTCAGCTTTTCTATACACTAGTCTACACTAATCTAATACTTGCTAGGTCCCCCACAGGCCATGGACTCCACAAGCTTGCGGAAATATTCTGCAGGCATTGAACACCATACTTCCTGTTGGATGAGGCCACATTCATCAGAAAGAATGCAGGATATGAACTGGTGTAACTCATCAGAAGGGAGGAACACATATTGTTCACCTGTCATTGATGTTTGTAGATGTCCCAGGAGTCCCTTCTATGGAACGACAGCACAAAAAAACCTTCTAAAATTACAAAGCCAAGACTAGATGATGTATTTAGTATGGACTTGTTTCTTGTCTGTCCTGTTTTTTCTGGCACTTCAGTGTATTTGTATGCAATATATAGCGGGCTAGCTTGATGCTAATCACAGACAGACATGCAGGTTATTGCCACTTTGCAGCTCAAACACCCAGAGGACGGATATTCGTTTTTATGATATTTTTATTTGTTCAACAGGAAAAAAAATGGAACGGATTCGACTTCTCCGTATCGTCTACGAACCACCAAAACGCCTCGTAACTCTGGCTTCCATGTCACTCTTTATATAAAACATTTATTTAAAAATCTCAGCTTATAATATAAGATGTGCTAATCATCACATGAGTATGAACTATTTTCACGAACTGAAAAGCTTCCTGAATTATCCCGAATAAGAAATGCCCAGTTCCCGGATGACTTCCTGTTTCCAGAACACATCAGGAACCAGGGATTTAACAGAAGTGCCACAAAGTGGACGATGCGTAAGTTCTTCAAGGACATTTAACGTCAAGCTGTGTGGTTAAAACTAGCAAACGGAAAAAAAAAAATCCAGGGATCTTAAACACATTACCGGGTTCCAGAACATGTTCCCGGGTTCCAAAACAAATTCCAGGGCTTTAGAGCTGGTTACTGGTTTCTAGAACATGGTCCTGGATTTCAGACAACATTTCTGGGATCCGGAACATATTCCTACATTTCAGAACAATTTCCTAGGTGTTACTGGGTTCCGGAACACACCACCAGATTCAAGAACACGTTCCCAACTTCCAGACATGGAAGACATGTTGATGGGTTCCAGACACGTTCCTCAGTTCCTCAGGCCATGTTCCCGGGTTACTGAGCAAGCTTCCTGCTTCCAGAACAGGTTCCTGGGTTGCAGAAGACGTTCAGAACAAGTCCTTGAGCTCCCAGAGGAGGTCTAGTGACAAGTTCTAGAACAATCCTTCTTTTTTTGCAGTGATATTGAACTCGAGTTTGGATGCTGTTTCAAATTAAATAATAAATTATAATAAGGTTTCTTGTGTGAACACAGAACCTCAGAGATCTGCAGCAAGAACAATAACGTGGATGAAAACCAGGATGAGTGATGGGGTCAGTGGAGGAGCCTGGGCCTGGAGCAGCGACACATCTCATTTCTTTATTTAAAGTCAGAA
>JAOVVF010000027.1:12894556-12904984 GCA_028565595.1 Duopalatinus emarginatus
ACAGATCTAAGTGTACTAACGGTACTAGGCCAAGCCCTTGCCAAGCCCTTGTCCTGGATCTGTATGATGTAATCCACCGCACTGCTACGACATGATTGGCTGATTGGATAATATCACACGTATGCACAGACACAGAGCTTTTTTTCACTAAGCCCAGTATAACCGGGACACAAACGTGCGCATACCACGTGGCTATTCAGGGTGATGACGGCTGCACACGTGTCTCTCGGTCTCTCGGTAGCGGCTAAAGTAAACATCTTTAAATAACCCGGATTAGAGTTTCTCCCAGCAGCTGACCTTTTCATGTATTGTTTTTTTATCTCCTGTCCTCAGAGAGCATGTTGGGTAATTTCCACCCTCTTCACAATGTGGACGGAAAACCATGTCTGCTTTCACACGGCACACCGCAGCGTCTCCCTCGTGCCCGCGCGCTTGTTTTCCAAGTCTTTGGGGGAAAGCGAGGGACCGGACGACTCCACCCACGCTGCTGTGTTTGTCTGACCAAAATAACCAGCATACGGTGGAAAGAAGGAACCCAAGACGGAACGGAGCGGGACGTGTGGAAGAGGAGGCCATCGTAATGGTGTCTCGTCTGACCAGAGTGTCGAGTCTGGAGAGGAAAGGCTGAGGGGATACACACACTACTTTACACAGTACTCTTTTTTTTTTTGGCAGCTCATTTAAAGCAATCCAAAAGAAATAAATAAAGCCGAGCCGATGAGAGTCGACACAGGAAAAGTGGGCTAATAAAGCATCCGGTATAAAACTTTCACCAGCTGTTAATGAGGATAAACATGAAGTAAGCTATAAAATTTGATGCAGTGACGATGGTAACATCCAGAGGATCTTTTTTTTAAGTTCTCTACCGCTGTCAACAGTAAATCAGCCTCACTTTTTACCTTGCTGAATATAAACGACAAAAAAAAAATTCCCACCCATCAGACATCTCTCCCCATCATATGACATCCACCAACCATGGAGGGCAAAGCCTATCATGGGGTTCCTCCGCGTCATGTGCAGCCATACCGTTTTTTTTTCTTTTTTCGAGCTGCTTGCTTTTTACACCGTCAGGGTGTAACACAATTACTGGAAAGCGCTTCTGCCTACTTCTGTATGCATGAGCTCACAGAAGCCCATGATCGACCAGCATCACTATGATTCCCATCCTCCCTGAGAGCATGGATAAATTTCCAGACTCCTGGTTAGAGATGGCTGCAGCGATGTCAGTAACGTGTTACTTAGTTATTAGTAATGCGTTATTCTAATCTGACCACTTTTTTCAGTAACAGTAATCTAACGCATTACTATTTCCAATCCAGTAATCAGATTAAAGTTACTTATCCAAGTCACTGTGTGTTACTATTTTAGTAAAAAGATATATTTTTGTTTTCTTCTTGCGTCTCAGGGAGTGACGTCTGGCCTGTGCGAGAATTAAGTCACGTTTCCAGCATGAGGACAAGTCACGTGTAAATCCACGCAGCAACCCAAACGTAAATAACGGAGGGAGGAGAGAGAGATGTGTGTTTTCTAGCTGGAAATACAGGAAATATTTTGAATTTGTGTCAGATAAAGATGACAATATTAAGGTTTGTTGTGCGCACCGACTGCTGTCTAGCTTCAAAAACACTACGACAAATTTAAAAAAAAAACATTTGGAGTCGCGGCTCAAACCTACAAAGCAAATCCCAAGTCCAGGTGTTGTGAAGCAGAGAGCTGTGATTAATACAGGAGGTCCACCACCAACACCACCACCACCACCACCAACACCACCACCACCCAAACTACAAAAGCTGGACTTCAGTTATAAATTGTCAGGAGATTCACTGTTACTGTTAAAATGCACTAACAATAAAGTTACTTTATAAAGGAGTCATCAGTAATCAGAATTCCTTTTCAAGGTAACTATGCCATCACTGGATAGCTGTAACGTCACTCGGGATTCGGACTCGCCATTGGATGACGGTTAGAACGCATATCAACACAAGGGTTCTGATACTGATACAATAACAGCATTACCTCCACAAGCGTGTGGAAATATTTTATATTCAATAAACACCACACTTCCTGCAGAACGCTCCACAATTCTGTCCTGAGGTGTAGGATTTCTGTGTTCCACAGTGCCTTGAATGGCAACCCAGATGTGTTTGATAATGCTAAACTCTGGTGATTTAGGTGTGAATGACTAAACCCCAAACCCAGACGAGTGTTCCTCTAACCACAATCTGGTGTCTGTAGACATGTGTGGTAGTGCATTGTCCTGTTATAAGAGGACAAACCCGTCAGAATGAATACAGCACATAGTGTTCACCTGTCAGAGAGGTTTGTAGATGTACCAGGGGCCCGTGGGATGACTGCTAAACAAACCCCACACCTTTATGGAGCCACTACCAGCATCTGTATTTTGTATAGGTTTGTGTGTACCTGTTTTTCTGGCACTTCAGTGTATGTGGAACAACATCTATTTTTTTTTTTTACCATAGAAATAATAGAATAAGAGTTCAAATCTGAATGATGTCACAGCTATCTGTGATACGTGAAGCGTTATTCACTCTCTCCTAGATCAATCACAGCAATGCTGGATGACCATCTGTGAGTTCATGCATACAGAAGTGGGCAGAAGACACTTTCCACTGACTCCACCCCCAACGGTGCAAATGCAGGATGTCCTCAGACGATGTGCTCAGATTCCTCGGAGGAAGATCATGATAGTCTTCATCCTTTGTGATCGGTAAACAGTCGTATGTTTGGGTGAGATGTGTGATGGTGGGAATTCGAGTTAGGGTGGAAAAAGCAAAAAAATGATGAAAATAAAAAATGATGGCACGTTAATCACAATCCTGTGACTACTCCCTGAGCTGCTGTTTTAGGAAACTAATCAACACCTTCTGGCAAATCGGAATTAAGAATTTATTAGTGCTGAGGTATATCATGCTAAAAATAAACAGGAACGTCTAAGCCTTATCATCATATGTGGAAAATCCAAGGCTTAAAATGTTTCCATATCCCAAATCTGCTGTATTTGTTTCCGACACACACACACACACACACACACACACACACACACACACACACACAGACCCTGGTTTTGTGCACTGGAAAACAAAGACATACTGTCTGTACTCTGCACTCTCTCTTTTCCAGAGCAGCCCAGGCCACCCTTCACAGGCCAAAAGAGTGATAATTAGGCATGGACACGCCCAGCTTCTGGCACACACACACACACACACTTACTCTGACAAACACACACTAACACAGACAGGCAAACATGAACCGGACTCTCCGCCGCCCCCGCACTTTACTCTTCGTGAAATGGGGAAATAAAAACACATCCCACTTCCCGTTAATCAACAGCGAGGTGGAAGGGGGGACGGCTCGAGCGAGGAGTCTCGGTGACTCACACCCACACACTCTGACTCCCCGATGCCTTCAAAACCGCATCACAGATACAGTCAGGGGGGGTTTGATAAAACAGCGTTGTGTTATCTGAGAACTGATCAGGGGCCCGAACCTCTCCTGCTGATAAACAGAGACGAGTCTCTCAGGACTCATCCCAAATTCACAGCTGAAATAAGACAGAACTGAAAGTCTGCAGCCAGAACAAGCATGTCCTCAGAATAGACTGCTTTATTTCAAATAAATGCACTTGAAGAAAAAGAAAAAGGGTTCTTTTTGGTTCCTCAATGGTTCTGTGTAAAGTAAAAGGTTTTGAGTTTCCTAGAGTTTCCCCTATCTCATGTGGAGGAGTACTGAACCCTGCAGTACTACAGTTACTCCTGTAACTTCTGTACTGTATAGTACTGTATATATATATAACATAATATAATAATCTAACTTTATAAGTTAGTTGGTGGTGTATGATTATAATTCTGAGAATTTGGACCGTTGGTTGAAGATAAAATTCTATTTTAATTGAGTGATCATGATTTCTGATAATTAAGACGGTTAATAAATATTTATTCACATTATCAATCCAGCATTTAATGACTCAATCTTTACAAAAAAACAAAAAACAAATATATATATCATAAAAATAAAAATGTAAAATATAAAAAAAAAAATTATATAAAATTTAATATGTGTATTTAGATTATTAGCAATTATTCTATATCAAATTGTTTTAATTTACTTTTAATTCATGAAATACTGTTATTGTAATTCTAATTTTGTATAAAGCTAAAAATAAGTATTATTATTAAAAATATATTCTTAAATATAATGACTTTAAAATTAGAGATGGCCTGAAACCACATTTTCTGTTACTGTTAAAAATATTAACAAAATCCAATCTTCTTGTTTTGCTCCAAAATTAATGTTAAATTCATTTGTTTTTCTTATATCGACCTGAGTGTCTGTTTTCTGGTGTTGGAAATAATAATAAAACAAAACTGAAGCAATTATTTTAGTTAACATTGTTTCTAATTTTAGCCAATGCATAACTTCAGGCTGATTTCTGTTCATTCAAAATGGAATATAAACAAATAAACAAACAAAAAGAATAAAAATAATAGGTGATATATGTGATAATTATATTTAATACAGATATTAAATTCTTAGCCAATTTCTTGCAGTATTCCGTAAATTAAACTAAGTTAATAGATAGATAGATAGATAGATAGATAGATAGATAGATAGATAGATAGATAATGAATTCACATAAATATTAAATAAAAAAGAAATAATTGTTATTAAAATTGTAATAATAATAATAATAATAATAATAATAATAATAGTTATTATTATTATTATTATTATTATTATTATTATTATTATTATTATTACAACTGTGCACATAAAATGAACATAAATAATAATTAATTATTAATATAGATAATTTCTTCACAATAGATTAAATTGCTCTTAGTTTTTGTTTTCTTCAGTCTGTCCTGATTTTTGTCCTGTTTCTCTGAAGCCTTTACAGACTCCTGTATACATAAAGAAATCCGTTTAAACAGTAAATGTGCACAGGGACATGAACGCTCTGCTTTTTCTGCCTTACTGTTAGCTGTACGTAGCAGCTGAATCATCTCTGAGATAATATTTGAGTTGGTACTACGCCACTGATTTTATGTAAAACCGGCTTCACGAGTCCCCCATGCGTGACGTGCTCAAGTGACACACATCCTCAACTTCCAGTTCATACCTGAACGCTTTAATGTTTTTAAAAAGGGGGTCATGACCCGTATCTCAAGCCACCGCGGCAGCACCGGGGGGGTTCTCTGTGCTTCAGTAGTCACAGAAGCGACGCACTGTTATAGTGAAGATCTTATACGTGTAAAGTCTCTATTTTACACTCAGACTTTTTTTTCCGCCTTCACTCCAAAGTCTCAGGTTACAAGTCTCGACAAGACCAAAGGGCTTCGGAGTCATTACGAGAAAAGGAATTACGTCGTGAAGATTTATAAAGCAGCACCATGCGCTGTCAAGATGATTACAGATCCTTCATTAGCAGGGCGCTGACACACAAGAGTGCCAAGTTCTCTGTTCTGTCTGTCAGCCTTTATGTCACAGGTTTACCAGCTGCTGTCAGCGCCTCGTTAGTCACTAACAAGTACAGGTACTTTGTCAGAAACATCACATGGTCGCTCGTCTTTCAGACAGTTTCAGTTTATGGAGATATTTTAGAGCATTAATCTGTGTATATATATATATATGTGTGTGTGTATAAATATAAATATAATACACAGGCTAGTGGTGGCTCCATGGCATTCCATGGGACCCCTGGTACATCTACCAACGTCTCTGACTGAACTGAACACTATGAGACAAGTTCCTCAATCATTCTGATGGGTTTGTCCTTTTCTTACAGGACAATCCACCACCATACACATCTAGAGACACCAAATTGTGGTTAGATGAACACTCATCTGAGATCTGAATAATATCAAAGGCATCTGGGATGACATGCAACGTGCTGTGGAACCCAGAAATCCGTGGAGTCAATGTCACGTGGGAGACCCACCAAGTATTAGACTGGTGTACCAGTTTTTTGGTACTGATTTTATATATGTATAGGCAGCCACCAAAACAGCTCTAATCCATCAAAACATGGACTCCACAAGACCTGTGGTGTCCTGTGGTATCTGGAACCAAAACATTATAACATGATCTTCTGTCAGATCGGACCAGACGGTCTAGCCTTTACCTCCATGCACATCTGTAAGTCTTGTGCTCGATGACCCTGTCACTGGTTCTCTGGTCGTCCTTCCTTGGGCCACTTCTGGTGTGAGATGCTCTGACCCAGTCATCTGACCATCACAATGTTTTCATGTCTTGCTGAGGACAAAAAAATCCCCACAAGTAGGAATATCTGAAAATTTAGACCTAGATGGGCATTTGGTTGGTGTCTATAAGGAAAGTGGGCTGAATGAATGCATTAATAAGTTTGTCAGTGGAAGGTCCACAGAAGACCAGCATGTGTGTGTGTGTGTATGTGTGTGTGTCATGTTTGTAAGAATTTCCACATTCTTTCCAGTAATAGCTGAATAAAACCATGTTACGTGAGAATACACTGCACATATTGCTCACCGCATTTACACACCAAACACTCTTTAAAATAAATCCACTCAGACCTCAAACTTTTCCAGCCAAACTTTTTTTGGCCTTTTTTGCCTAACCCCGACCTCCCCCCCCCCCCAATCCCCTTCGTCCCTCTCTCTCTCTCATGATTGTTCCTGACTCACCAGTCCTTCACCAGCATCCGTCAAACCAATCCAGCATTTCAGGTCTCCGTCTACTCGTCTTCTTTAATCACTCGTCATTTTTCTGCATTTGTAATTAATGATTTCAGTGATTCATGTGAACTCAAACACCCCTAATTATAGAGCGTCTGAAATGAACAGTGCTCATGTAAGATCGCCTGAACTCCCACTGGTATAACTGTGTATATACAGAATACGTCAGAGTCCGATCCGGGATTAGCAGTCGTTTAATTCATATAAGTGCTGATACTGATTAGAGAAGTCCCACAGCTGCTGCTGATTCATTGAACATGCCACATGTGAGTGCTGTTATCATTCTGTACCAGATGCAATTAAGAACAGATTGTATCGTTTACCACGTGCACAGGAAGAACAGATCGTACCATAGACGGACGTACGGACTGACGGATTGGTGGAAGGACAGAGGAAGTAATGATGGATTGGTTTGATAAAAAAGAGTAGCTGGGCAGAGGAAATAAGATGGCTTAAGGTTGTATGGATGGATGGATGGATGGATAGATGGATAGAAACAGAAGAGTTGGTTAGTTATGAAAAGAAAATGCATAAACTGAAGAACAGACAGATGCATGGAGAAAAAGGATGGATAAATAGATAATAAAAGAGCAGTTAAACGGGTGGAAGAAAATAATAGTTTGTTAAATAGGAGATAGAATAGACAGATGGGTGGATGGTTGAATAAACAGAAGAGAAGATGTTCCAGATAAACAGGTAGTCTGGATAAAAGAATAAATAGATAGATAGAGGAAGACAAAGCTTGAAAGATAGAAAGGATTGGTGGATGAATGGACAGATCAGTTGTGGGTGAAAGAAAAGGATGAAAACGATGATGGATGGATGAATAGATAATAGATAGACATTGCATGGATAGATGGATGGATGAATGGATGTCAGTTTGATAATGGGTGGATGGATGCATGGATAGATTGCTGGATGGACAGATGGATGGATGAATGGAATGCAGGATCCCTGCAGGGTAGAAGAAAGTCAGAGAGATAATAAATGGATGGGAAGATGGATGAACTGGTGGATAAATAGAGGAAATGTATAAGCTTGGTCAGTCTAATGGAATGGTGGATGGTTGAATGGAGATCATTTTGTTGATGGATAGGTTGCTAGATGGACAAATTTGTGGATTGATAGAGGAAAGTATAAGTTTAGTCAATTGATGAATGGATAAATGAATGGATGAATCGAGAGATTTTGTGGATGAATTAGATGGATAAATTGTGAGTTGTTTAATAGATGGAGGAAATGTATAGATTTGGTCAGTTGAATGGATGGATGGATGGATGGCTGGATAGATGAGTGGGTGGATAGAGAGATGTTTTCCATGGATTGATAGCTGAATGGATGAATAGTGAGTTGGTTAATAGATAGAGGAAACATATACGTTTGGTCAGTTGAATGGATGGATGGATAGATGGATGGATGAAGAGATTTTATGGATAAATGAATGGATGGATGGATAAATTGTGGGTTAGTTAATAGTTGAAGGAAAAGTATAAGTTTGGTCAGTTGAACGGATGGATGGACAGACAGACGAATGGATGGACAGATAGATGGATGGATAGAAGGGGAATTTTTTTGAATGGATTGATAGCTGTATGGGTAAATTGTGAGTTAGTTAATAGACGGAGGAAACATACATTTGGTCAGTTGAATGGATGAATGGATGGATGGATGAAATGAAGGTTTGGTTGAAAGATGGACAGATGGATGGAGAAATTTTTTGAATGGATTGATAGCCGAATGGATAAATTGTGTGTAGGTTAATAGATGGAGGAAATGTACAAGTTTGGTCAGGTGAATGGATGGATGGACAGACGGCTGGATGGATGGACAGATGGATGGATGGATGGACAGATGGATGGAGAGATTTTCTAAATGATTGGTAGCTGAATTGATAAATTCTGAGTTGCTTAATAGATGGATGAAATGTACAGCTTTGTCCAGTTGATGGATGGATGCATGGATAGACAGATGGATGGAAGGACTGATAAACCGAAGGACGAACAAATAAAGGAATACCAGAAGATAAACCACTGCTCCCGAGTTTTATCTCCTTCACCACTGTTACTAATGAGCACATATAATAAAATGGTGGTGATACAGCTGTGTGTGGGTGAGACAGACAAACACATACCCCTCACTGAGAGAACACTCACTTTCTCACAAACACCCACACACAAACTCCTCACGTGTGTACACACACACACACACACACACACACACACACACACACACACACATGCACAGAACAGAGGTCTCTGAAGTGTTTCCAGGACCCACACACACTCAGCCACTGCCACGGCCAAGTAATCAACCCCGGGGAAAGGCCTGTGACTCATGACGACTCACTCACTCTAACGAAGAGACACAACGAGTAGCTCGAGTGCACAGACAGTCACTCATGCTTTACTGACAGGCACACAGACATAACAACAGCGCAAAACAGACAGACGAGATCACACACCAGCACACACACACACACACACACACACACGCGTATATATACAAACAGTTACATAACTCTCATACAGATTCTGGAAAACCATGGCAGGGAACCACCTTCTGTTTCTGCTTTTAGCAATATACCTGAGAAGCCAGTCCACTCAACCAGAGGTCTCCACCTGGGCCTTAACAGATGATGTCATGCATATGGGGAAGCACTCGGGGGGACTTTATTCACCATTCCCCACCCACAACCTTTCTGAATGGGGACGAAAGGCGAAAGCTTCCCATGGTCTGGAACTTCCAGACCCGCGTGAAGCCCCCTTCACCCGTATTCTCACAGTCAGGTAGGAGGCCTTACTCGGAGGTCAGGCTCTGTCGATCAAGCGTCTCCAAATGGTTTTTTTACTTTCAGATCCTGAACAAGAAACAGAAAGGGATCTAAGATAAGTCTGTTTCTGATCAGTATGATGTCACTGCTCATAAAGTGCCCTGTTGCCCCTGGTAATGTTACAACACAGCACAACACTACAGCAGGAGAAAGAAGTCCACAGATTCACATGTTACAGCTTGACACCGACATGTGATGTGTCTCTGATGAGGTTGAGGAGGTTTTCCACGTCTGGATGGGACAGATGGAGCGAGGATCTGAATCTGGAGTGTAACACTGGTGTGGGGAGGGGAGGGGGGGCGGGGTAAAAGGGGAGGGGTAGTTTTGGGAAACGCGCAATTTACCAACACATGAGCACACAAGAACATGTACAAACCTTTTCATTTACTCTGGAATCTTACTTAACCCGGTAACTGGATATATTTACAGACATTTACTGGTTGTAAAGTATTGCATGTTGATTGTCAGTAAAACGTTTTTAAATTAATGACTGATGAAGATGAGATGTGTTTCAGATTTATAACTAAAATCAAAGGTTTTGTACTTTGTACATTAAAATGTTGTGCTAGATGGACAGATGATGGAAATGTATAGGTTTGTATGGTGGATAGATGGATGATGGAGGATAGATGTATGGATGGATGGATGGAGGTTTGGATGGATGGAGAGATTTGTGTGGATGGATGGATTGCTGGATGAACGGATTGGTGGATTGAATTGACAGATAGACAGACAGACGGACGGACGGACGGACAGACAGACAGACAGACAGACAGACAGACAGACAGACAGATAGATAGATGAATTGGTGTCTTTCTAAATGGATAGATTTATGGCTGGCTGACTGGATGGATGGACAGATTGATT
>JAOVVF010000027.1:12905313-12915855 GCA_028565595.1 Duopalatinus emarginatus
AGATAGATAGATGAATTGGTGTCTTTCTAAATGGATAGATTTATGGCTGGCTGACTGGATGGATGGACAGATTGATTGCTGTATAGATAGATAGATAAATGCTAATTGCCTGATAAATAAATGAACAAATGAATAAATGAATTACTTGATGATAGGTTGAAAAGTCTTTACTGATAAATAAAGCAAAGAAATATAACAGAGAGTCAATGGACTGATGACGGTGAAAGGTAGACGGATAGACGGAGGGATGAATAGATGGATTATTATCATAGTAAAATGAAGAGGAGTGTGCAAATGAATCAATGGGGGGGGGGGCGGATAGGATGACTGGAGGTTAAATCAGACGGAGAACATGCTGGATGGAAACAGAGGGAGTGAGAGAGAGAGAGAGAGAGAGAGAGAGAGAAAGCGAGGGAGAGAAGGAGAGATGCCAAGTCGCTTGTATGCGTACGTGTTTGCATATGCATACACACACACACACACACACACACACACACACACACCCACACAAATACACACACATCTACACAGCACACAGATGAACCCGTTCTCTAAATGCAGCATATAGAATTCATCAAGGATCTGGAGAAAGAGAGAGAAAAAGAGAGAGAGAGAGAGAGAGAGAGAGAGAGAGAGAGAGGTGGGGGTTGGACTGGGTGTTAAGACATAAGGTGATGCTATCAGATATTTGCTCTCCCGCTCGGGTTTTCACCTCCCTACAATCACACGCCTTTTTCTCACTCTCGTTGGTCTTGTGTAGGTTTTAGTGTTGAGACACTAATATTCCAACCAGTGGTAAATATTCAGCTCCCCAACTATTTACACACATTCCTCAAATTCCTCCTCTCCTGAAAGGTCAGATTCAGGTTTTTTTCACTTTCACTTGGCATCATTTGTTCATGATTTCCCCCTGAGCTGCGTTTCTGGACCCCGTATTGATCATGCTGTTTTTTTGTTTTTTTTTTAATTTTCTCTTTTTCAAACATGAGCTTTGTGCTGCGTTGCAGAGATAAAAGGAAGTGAAAGCTGCTCGCCAGGACGTAGAGAGGAAACAGCTCGAACCCTCTTTGCAGGAAATGAGACCAAACTTCGCTGCTGTAGTGTGCGAACCGACTGGCGGTTGAGGGTCTGCAGTGTCTCACACACACGCTACACACCAGCACACACACACACACACACACACACACACACACACGAGTTTATGCACTTTGCAAGCGGTGTGCAAAAACAAAGGAGTGTGAGTGAACATGAAGGGTTTCGTGTCACGTGTTGTTCACAACTGAGCATACACGTACAAAATGCATCAAATATACACTACAGTGAGGTGTTGATTAATTTTCTATTTCAGCGACTCATCAATTATCCCAAATAATAAACTGACTTTGTTTGTAAAGCAAAATTTCTCAAAGACAGAGACTTGCCCTCCTTAATTTAGACATGTCCAATTACCACCCCCATTAGACTCCTCTCATACGGCAGCTACCAATCAGTGGGGGGCGGAACAAGGCTATCACGTCCTCTGAGACGTTTAACCAGCCCGCTGCTTGTCTAGGGGCAGGAAAGTCTTGCCCAGTCCCTCCCAAAGAGCAAGCCCAGTTCTGCTATCTGGACCCCCAGCTATACATGGCTGTAGCATTACCTGGCAATCTCTGGTTGAAAAGGTGAACGCTTTTCTGCAGCCATATTGGATGGCCACTGGGGATTCTGGGAAACAGAGTTCGGTGCTGTGGTCTCTTAGGTGGAGCACTGCAGGGTTGATGCATTAACAGTGTAGGTGGTTTAAAAAAATGACATGATTATTTGTTAAGGTGTTAATGGAAGGAGTTTCCAGTGCCAGAGCTTCATTTCATTACAGTTTATGATGTAACATTTTTTGTAGGGTGCGAGATTGAACCTCAAATCGTAAAGAAAGGCTCTTGCACTGTGTTCACACCAGTGACACAGTGACAAAGTGCCTGAAATTGTAGAATTGAAATGATCTCAATTTCATGTCAGTTAGATCAGATTAGGTAAAGAGACAAACAAGTGGAGCAAGTCTAAGGTTTTTTCAGTAACCCACAACCTCATGTAACAGGCACTGTAATCTTTATACAACATCTTCAAGTGCTCGGCTGTCGGGTTAGCCAGAGATCTACCAGATCATCTCACAAATAAGTAAATAAACATGAAACAAAATCTTCTTAAACTGCAAAGAGAAATGTCCAGAAAACCAAATCTGAATAGAAAAATTGTGAAGATGTTAAGTTGGATGGATGGATGGATGGATGGATGGATGGATGAATGGATAGATGGATGGATGAAGGAAATTAATGTATGGATGGCTAATTGCTAGATGAATGGAATGGTGCATAAGTAGATAGATGGATGGATAGATGGATATATGAAATGCATGTATGGATGACATATTTAGGCTTTGTGGGTTGATGGATGGATGGAATGTGTATGTTTGGTAGATGGATGGATAGATGGATGGATGGATGGATGAATGGATGGATGGATGGATGGATGGATGGGCAGTTGCATGCATAGACTGATGAATAGATGGATTGCTGGATGTGCTGATGGGGAGATTTTTCTGGATGGCTAATTGCTATATGGATTGAATGGTGCATAAGTAGATGGGTGGATGGATAGATTGGATGGATGGATAGATGAATGGACAGGTGTATGTATAGCTGTATGGATGCAATGTATATGGTGGGTGAATGGATGCATAAATAGATGGATGAACAGATGTATGTATTAGTGGATGGATGGATGGACAGATGTATGGAATGTACATGCTTGGTAGATGGATGGATGGATGGATGGATGGGTGGACAGATGTATGTAAGGATGGATAGATGAATGGAATAAACATGGTTAGTAGATGGATGGATGAATGGATAGATAAATGGATGAACAGATGTATGTAATAATAGAAGGGTGGATGTATGGATGGGTGGATAAATGGATGGGTGGATGGATGCAGTAATAAGAGCCACCACATTTTGACAGTTGAGAGTCGTCTCTGTGGATCAGACGGAGTTTAAAGTGAGTGAAACTTCTGTAAATCACCAAAACGTTGTCTGCGGTTTTTGTACATTTTTAAATCGTTGCTGACGTTCACGCTCCAGCTGCACGTTAATTTTATTTCAGTTACTACTCCGTCCAACCCGGGTTCTCCCCAGCCCTGCAGGGGGCCTCCCACAGCACCACCTTTGTGTGCTCCTTTACAACACCACCGGCCTTCATACAAGCACAATGAGACACCGAAAATCTGGCTTCATTCTGCATTTGTTTTCCCCCCAAGAAACCAAAAATGCAAACATGATAAGCCGTGCAGCTGTATTGGTGATAGAAACCGCTCAAGCGGCTCCACAGTGAAGACAGGAACTGGTGTGGAATGGAAGTGGTGATATGTCCCAACTCAGAGCCATGATTGTGTAGAGTTAATATGATGTTGTATCACCTAATTCATGTATGATCACATCTGGGTGCTGAATAAATGTAATGAGATTATTGTATGTTATTCATACTGACACCTTTAATTAAAAAATTACAATTATTATGACAATTATTATGACAATTATAATGTGCACTAGCTATAAACAGACTGTACGGATTACTATATCATGAATTAAATCATTATTATGAGGATTAATAATCTTTTATCTATCTACCTATCTATCCTCAAAGTAAACCATTGACCTACTGTGCTTGCACAGTATTGCAGGTATTTAACCCATTCAGTGTGCAGTGAAACACACACTAGTGAACACACACACACTAAGGACCAGTGGACACACTTGCCTAAGTGGTGGGCAACCCTATCCACATTGCCCATAGAGCAGTTAAGAGCCTGTTTTTACTATAACCAATGGGATCTAAAGGTATTTTGTTTGTTTCTTGTTAAAAAAAATTTAAACTTGACAATCGAAATTGAATGAAACTAAAACACATCATCCAATTTCTCACAATCCAGTCGGCCGTGTCTGGTATTGTATGAAACTACAGAAGCCACTATTTCCATCGATCCCAAGCCATTAGTGCTACAGCAACATAGTAACAGCCACAATCTCCTTAAATATCCCAAAGGACCAATATTATGTACACTGAAGTGCCAGGAAATACTAATATTTGGTAGGTCCCTCATGGGGCATCAACTCTTCGAGCTTGTGGAAATATTCTGTAGGTAATAAACACCATACGTCCTGAAGAACCAATTCTGTTGTAATTCCGAGGTGTGGGATTTCTGTGTTCCACAGCGATTTGCATGGCATCTCTGATGTGTTCGATAATGTTGAGATCTGCTGACCGTGGTGTCAATGTCAAAACCCCAAACTCAGATGAGTGTTCCTCGAACCATAATCTGGTGTCTGTAGACATGTGTGGTGGTGCATTGTCCTGTTGAAAGAGGCCAAACCCATCAGGATGTATGCAGGACATGAACAGGTGTAACTCAGACACACATAGTGTTCACCAGTCAGAGAGGTTTGTAGATGTACCAGGGGGTCTCATGGAATGGGAGAAATTATATACCATTATGGATGGAACCACCAGACTATGTATTTTGCATAGGGTTGTCTGTACCAGTGTTTCTGGCATGTCAGAGCATATGGACCCGTATTGATATGGATATATTATTGTTTTCTTTCATTCTGTTTAAATCATATCATGTGACCTCAGATGACCTGAACCTGACCACTAAATATTTGGATAAAAGCATCTGATTAACGTACAGGATTAACAGTCATCCAGGTCCAGTTTGAGAAGGTAACAGGTTTTACACCAATACAGAGTATCATCCGCCTCGTGCCGTCTGCGGATAAAGGGAACTATTCCTGTGTGTGTGTGTGTGTTTAAAATTCAACCACTTCCCTATAAATTGCCCAGATCAGCCGTATGCAACCAACCAACCATAAAAAAATCCCCTGTGCTCCAAATTAGCCACAATTAGCATTTTTAAGTGCCCCTCTTCAGCACATATGAGCGTGAAAGCTGAACGAACAGGATGGACGAGAATCCTCAAGAAGCTCTTGCAAGAACAAACCTGTCAGCCTGTCAGTGTGATTCACAGATTGGTTAACGCATCACTTCCCCAATGACGTCAATCGACTAACAGTTTACACTTAATGAAAAATCAAGCCCATCAGGCTGCCTCATCTCACAGTGGCCACAGCGCCGACAGCAGCCTCACAACTGGGATTTGTTATCAGAGTGGTGCAAGGAAACTGACGCACATACGGGCTAAGTGAGACCTCTCTCTCTCTCTCTCTCTCTCTCTCTCTCTCTATCTCTCTCTCTTTTCCAGACATCCACTAGATTCTCCCTGTATTACAAGAACTTGAAGATGAAGAGATCCGGGCATCACATCAACCAGAAAATTACCCGGAAGCGCTCTGTGATATTTCTAAAGCCCTTTAAAGTGAGGAAAGGTCTCATTTAGGTCCTTATCAATCCCTCTTAACACACACACACACACACACACACACAGAGAGAGAGAAAGACAGACAAACAGACAGACAGACAAATAGACAGACAGACAGACAGACTGACATCTACCCATGCACTTGTTCACACATGCATACACATATACACACACACACACACACACACACACAGACAGACAAACAGACATCTACCTATGCACTTGTTCACACATGCATATACACACACACACACAGACAGACAGACATCTACCTATGCACATGCTCATACATGCATACACCTACCCACACACACACACAGACACCCACCTACGCACATGTTCACACATACACTCACATGCACACACAACCACAAGCACAGACACCCACAATGCACATACACACACAAACACACACAAAACAGGAAATATTGAGAACATCCGGTTTGAATAGGTGAGAATTTTAGCAGGAAGCACTGCAGTGCTATGGGACAGAGCACCAGTCAATTTTCTTTTTTTTTTCTTTTGAAATCTTAATATTCATCAGTATAATTCGAATAAATATCATCAAAAATTTCACTGTGGTTTTATATATTAAATGCATGAACAGTTGCTTGTTTTATATTCAGTTTTATATTCAGTTTTATATTCAGTCTCTGAGGGTTTATATGTCTACAATTGGACGCATACAGTCACTGTCGGGCTGTTAATTCAACACTCATGCTGTTGATTGAACACCAGGGATTTAACTGTGTATGTTACCTAATGACAGGCAAGGAATAAACACGTGAAGGTGTGCCGTTATTGGAAAATAATAAACGATGAGGCCATGAACAGGCTCACAAGCCGTGTCCTGATTCGAAGCCTGCATCCTTTGAAGGGTCATACGGCCTACGTGGAGTAACCTCTGAATAACGCGTAGTCCACAGCAAAGGCCGCACTCTACAGCGTATTAACTCTTCACGAATTGTAATGTCTAGACGACTGGATCAGAGCGTCTCTAAAACAGCAGGTCTTGTAGAGTGTGTCTCAATAAACTGTTGCTAGTACCTACCAAATGTGGTCCAAGAAAGAACAACCAATGAGTCAGAGGTCCAGCAAAGGCATTTATTAGAGCAAGAACAGACATTCACCCCCCACTAACAGTTATATATAAACAATCCCGTCTGCTCTTTATTCCCTTCAACAACCCGAAACTTTTGCGTAGGCTTTGCTTTCATGCTTGCATCATTATCTGTTCGAATAAAAACTGTAATACATGTAAAAGTGTACTCCACTGACACTGTCATGCTCACACAATGAATTTCAGGATATGTTGACTGGTCAAGGATCCACCCATCGGACCCTTCGTTACCATGGAAAAGGAGGACGCGTTTCTCAGGCGCACATGAAGAAGGTGTTCAAATGGGACAGCCTAGTCACACCGCTATGTAATCTGTCTATGCAGCCCCTTAACTGGGACACAGTTAGTGTTAGCATGGTACAGACCTCGAGGTTTTATTCCTATTATACCACAGCAAACTGCCAACAAATACAACAAATTTTTAATTCTGAGCAAAGAACAACACATGGTATGTTTATCTGGGCAGCCGTGGCATAGTGGTTAGGAAACCGGTCCTATGTCCCGGCACAGGGCAAGATATGACTGAGCTGCCCTTGAGCAAGTCACCTAACTCCCCCAACTGCTCCCTGGGTGCCGTCGTTTGGGGCTGTGTCCCCCTGCTCTGGGCAAGTGTGTTCCCTGCCCCCTAGTGTTCACTGGTGTTTGTGTTTAACTGCACAGAGGGGTTAAATGCGGAGGTCAGGTTCCTCTGTGTGCAAGCACAGTAGGCATATAGTTCACTTTCACTTCACTTTACAGGTACATTAAGTGTCGGACATGAACTGAGCTGTAAGCAGTCGTTTCTTTACAGTTTGTTTATGTTTTTAATTTAAGCGACTTTAAGTTAATTAGTGTAGCTTGTTTCTGGCAACTGACAAAGTCACCTGACTTTCAGGTTTTTTTAAACATACTTCTATAAACGAACATGCATGATTGTTAAAAAGCTTCATAACCAAAAACGCCGCTTTTACATTTGAATTGAATTGTATTGAAGCAGCGTCATCATTTTACTTACAGAACGTCTTTATAAATAATCACGTCCTAGTTTTAGATTTAGATGCACACGTGTGCATACGTATGCTACCTCTTAGCCCCGGTTGCCTTGGCGATCTCAGTCAGTCACGACGTTGCCCGTTGGTGTCGTTATAATTGGTCAATTACTCAGCTTCCGGAGACAGATGCATGCAGCGCTTTAATGAAGAGTATAAACTATTAACTGTCTCCAGCTGCTGGACTCGTCATACTGCTGTTAATCACAGGTATGATATTTATGACACATTATAGCACATACCATGTGTCCATACACTCATCAGCCATAACATTAACACCGCAAAACTACTGACTGCTGCGGTGAATCGCATTGATCAACTTTTTACAGTCAAGCGGTGTAAAGTGAAAGTGAAGTGAAAGTGAACTATTTGCACACAGAGGAAGGTGACCTCTGCGTTCAACACACACACTGTGCAGTGAACACTTGGGGGCAGTAAACATACTTGCCCAGAGTGGGGGGCAGCCCCAAACCACGTCACCAGGGGGGAAGTTAGGGGAGTTAGGTGCCTTGTTCAAGGGCACCTCAGTCGTGTCTCGTACCTGGGACCTTCCGGTCACGAGACCGGTTCCATAACCACTAGGCCATGGCTGCCTCTGTGTGTGATACATGAGGCAACAAGTAAACAGTCAGATCTTGAAGCTGATGCCTTGGAAGCAGGAAAAATGGGCAAACATAAGGATCCGGGTGAAGATCCCACAGAAGATCCACAGACATGCACAGTCTGTTGTTAACATCTTGGTGTACCACGGAGACCACAGAACAGCTTTAAAGTTCTTGTGCAGTCCATGTCTTGATGGGTCAGAGCTGTTTTAGAGGCTGTTTAGGCAGGTAGTGTTAATGTTATGGCTGATCAGTGTATATACAGACCAGACAGTCTAGTCTTCCTCCTTCATGGATATCACTGAGCCCTGGGTGCCCATGTCTACAGTGTACTGATTGTCCTTTCTTGGACCACTTTTAGGTAGGTACTGACCACTGTATACTGGGATATACCACTGTATATGACAATTTGGCACTGGACAAAGTCCCTCATATTACTACACTTGTCCAGTTTTCCTGCTTCCAACATGTCAACTTCAAGAACTGATTCCTGACTTGGTGCCTAACATATCCATCCATTGACAGGTGCCAGTAGTGATACAATCAATGTTATTGACTTTATCAGTCAGTGGTTGTGTGGTGTTAATGTGGTGTTAAGGCAGATCGGTGTAAGCATTTGGAGCCGTAAACACTGGCGAACTCTAACGTTCTGCACATGTTGTGTACGGCACACACTGTACCTGTGGTCTAGTGGTATCTGCTTGCCGTCTGTGTTTCAGTTTATTATTCTTCAGCTCAAACTGCCCTCATTAGGCTTACGAGTGATAGATCGGTTGCTGAATGTGTATACATTTGAGAGATGTAAAGATCTCATTAAAAAAAAAAGAAAGAAATTGTATGTAAATGGCCGTGACCTTTATAGAGTTTGAAGGAGTTTACTGGCACTTTGGGGTGAAAATCAGCTTTTTTTGGATGCAGCTGACTAATATTAAATGTCAGTACAGATCTTCTGTAGATTTGATACACCCACTGAGTACACCGCTCAACCATGGGATAATATTACAGCTCGAAAAGTGAATACGCATCAACCACTGGTGCTGCATCTTAAAGGTGAACTATGAATATAGAAATACGTGAGAACGCCTGCAGTTAAATGTTAAACCGGTTCAGTTTTTTTTGTGTTGCTGTCAGTCAACATGATAAAACTTGACCATGCTTACCATCGTATGATGCTCAGATATCACAGATATCTGCCCTGAGAACCATCGTTCTTGTGTTTTCCAACAATAAAGAACCAATTCAGGACCCATTCTGCAGGAAGTACGGTGTTCATCGACTACAGAATATTACCGCAAGCTTGTGCCACGTCTCATGCCTACGTCTCACGTCACAGCACCAGGCTCCAGGCTTCGATCCTGAGCTTAGTTTACTGCCTGTCAGGATTTTTTTGGGTTTTTTTTTTACGCTTGCCATGTTCTCGTGGATTTCCTCCGCCTGACCCTGATAAATGAATGAACATTTCAGTGTGTTGTTATATTAAGCTTGGCACGGTATCGATAGGAAATTCGGCCCTAACCAGCTGTTGATGACTTTTTTTTGTTCGAAATGACAAAATATACATTGAGGGCCCAGTCATGTAGACTGTGTTATTTTAAGTGCATATATACTAATACGATGTACTGCGGTTTGTTTTGGTGTTTTGTATTTTTTGTAGGTTTTGGTAATTTAGTGCAAAGTTTGTAGGTTTTGTGTCTTTTTCTGTCTTTTTGGTAATTTAGTCTGATGTGTTTAGTTTACGATAATAATTACAATTTTTAATACAGTGCAATTTTTAATGCAGTGGAATAAAAGAAAAAAATCAATCGAAACGTGGGCGAAATATCACATGCGTGTGAGCTGACTCATAGTAAAGAGTCCGAATTTCTACCACTGTGTCAAAGCCGTGTGGTGAGACGACATCCGTGATGGTACAGGAACTGTTTCACTTTGCGGCAGGTTGCGTAGATTCTTTGAAAAAGAGGTGTGCCGATGTGAAACGAGGGAAATCAGTTTAACCGTTTGAGTGCCGGTGCAGTTTTACGTGGTCTGTGGCTGAGTTGACTAGACACATCTGACTTTCATTTTTATCTCACTCGCATGACTTCAGTTAGTGCCACCCTTCACGAGACCACTGCTTCAAGCTGTGTGCAGTCAAGTGTGTGTGTGTGTGTGTGTGTGTGTGTGTGTGTGTGGGTGTGTACGCAGCATGAAATCGTGCTAAACTATTTTCTGCTTGATTCCACCGTTAGGGATCCATTCAGCAGTGTTGAGAATGAAACTTTATATTTAAATTATTTAAAAAATGCAGGAAATAGTGGATTTAAACCAGCCAGTGTGTGTAATAACCCATCAAATTAACTCATTTAACCTATAAACTATTAGCATAGGGGTGTCTAATCATAT
>JAOVVF010000027.1:13022404-13035972 GCA_028565595.1 Duopalatinus emarginatus
TGATTTTTGTGTGATTTTGTTGTCAGCACATTCAACTTTGTACAGAACAACATATTCAATGAGAATATTTCATTCATCAGATCTAGGATGTGTTATATTAGTGTTCCCTTTATTTTTTTGAGCAGTGTATATAATAGTCATTTAGATTAAAAAATAAATTTTTGTTAGATGTAATATTTAAGAACTTGTTAACAGGTGCAACATCATCTTTTAGTGTTTTCAAATGTCAATTTATACTTTCATTAAAGTACTTTCAGGTAGAACATTGTACATTCTGAAAAACCGTTTATTTTATGTTTATGTTAAATATAACATTAACCCCACCTGCCTGAACAGCTCTAATCTGTCGTGCCATGGACTCCACAAGAGTGTTCTGTGGTTTCTGTGACCCCAAGACATCCCTATGTGGATCTTCTGTAGGATCAGACCTGGTGGTCCAGTCTTCAATCCATATACACATCAGACTCGTCTCCATGACCCTGTCTCTGGTTGACTGTCTGAATATTTATCTACTGTAAACACACAGACCTTTATTTTGTAGGCTTACATTAACACCTATCAAGACAGACAGATGGACACACACACACACCTATGCACAAACACCCCACTATTGAGTACACACACATACGTGATAAGACATCTGTTTGGATACTCTTGTAGCATATAAACATTGTTTTACTATCACACACGTACACACACACAGGAAGCTGTTGTTGTTTGAGAGACTGATATGGATCATGATTTTTATACAAGCGCCTCTTTAGTCCTCAGGGTGTAAAGATGGAAGAAGGATAAAGGTGTGGATTCAGATCCAATCCCAGGAACACCTGCTGTGAGGCCTGGGTTGGATTCCAGGGCACCATTACACACACACACATGCACGCATGCACACACTCTCACACCCTGGGGGCAGTTTACAGGGCTTCCAGACAAAAAAAATAATTCAAGAAGCCAGTGGAAAAAATGAAAAAAAAACAGGCGCCAATAACTTTTTCTAAGCGCCACATAATAATATACTAACTATTTCAGTATATCAGGGTTTTATTACAGTTAACTGAAGTTAAAGCAGTCGAAGCATCGAGGTAGTAGATCTGTAGATGATCAGTGAAGTGGATTATCTATAGTCAAACTCAGAGTGATGTGAGGTGTGGTTATAATGTCAAGAGGAGCACGTGGTGTAAATGACAGGAGAACAGACAGGGAATCTGTATGACTGATGTTAACATGACGACACGGGTCGGCTCCAAATCACCTCATTCACATACATTCATTCATCATGTTGTGTAGTGGTGTGATGTGTATCACGTTACGCCGCTCTGGGTGGCTGCCCACAAGGCCGTGTATAAATCCGCCACTGCCGTGTAGTTTGGCCTCCTTGTCCTGCATGTTGATAGCCAGCTTTTAACACAGGGTTCGGGATCAGACTGTTCAAGCGATGGCCCCTCTGTGCTGATCCTCACCAACTCCTCCAAGTTTGGGACATTGTGTGAATTGCGGACTTTATGTTTGAGTCTGTTTTGTGTTGAAAAGCCAGAGACAGAGATGTGATCATTTTCGCTTCGCGTTTTCAACAAGCTAACGCTTATTGCTAAAGGCTCAGCTCGACTAGCGCCCAGTCACGTGAATGTGTCTGTCTATCAAAAACGCACGCATGCTCGCGGGAATTCGACCAACAACGTGACTCCTAAATCAGTGTATATCAGTATAGCATATTGGTTAACTTTTAAAATAGAAACTTCAAAATAAAAGAAATCTGTGTTTCCAATGACAAAAAATCGTTACCCGTAAAAATAATAATGCCGTTTGTCACCTGTCGCCACTGGCGAATTAATTATGTTATTATATAATATTATTACTTATATTATTACATTTATATTAATACTTAGTCGCAGTCTGGAGCCCTGGTTTATCATAGACAGTCAACAAACAGGGTGTTTTTGGGAGGTGTGAGAAAACCAACATTAGGAGATCATCTGACACTCCAGACACAGACATTAACCCAAGCTCAGGATCGAACCCTGGAGCACTGAGGTGAGAACATTCTCCACAGCTCCAGCACGATTTCCTGCAAAATACAAGTGATGGCACACGTGTGTGTTTGGAAATCTCACCTCCTGTTTCCTGTAGAGAGGTTCTTGTTTTCAAATGAATAAGCAACAGCAGCGCTGAACTATCTGTGCCAGACCAAATACTGGCTCCCTCAGTGAGAGAGAACGCAGTTCAGTTTTATTTGTACAGCGCTTTTAATAATGAACGTTGTTCCAAAGCAGCTTTATAGAAATAACTGAACAGGTTTTACATTTATAGAATTTTTATCACTGTTGAGAAGCCGGTGGTGACGGTGGCAAGGAAAAACTCCCTGAGATGACAAGATGAAGAAGGTCATAAGGGACAAATCAATATTTCTGTTACACTTAAGTTCTTTTTTACTCCTAAGTAAAAGGTGAAGCCCAAGTAAATAAAATAATCTTAATTCTAAAAACTGAAGTTTTGCAGGAAGAATTTAAATTTTAATGGAATAAAAGAATTAACACCAAATAAAATCTCAAAACTCAACCTCTATACTGGATTCTTTTCCTTGTATGGATCAGACATTTTTAAATTGTTGGAAAACACAAACACAAATAAATCAACAAAAATATTCTAAACCTGAAATGGCTGTAACTGTAGTTCAGACGCATGATCGGTTCGGTGGCGCTGTTCTCATTCTCATTGGCTTTTCGTGGTTTCTGTCAGAACATGGATTAATTCTGTTCTACGTCTTACGCTTCTATCGAGGAAACGATATATCGCAATAATTACAGTTATATCGCCCAGCCCTTGTTATAGTTATAAGTCTATGGGGGAGGGGGGGTCAGAGTGGATCAGACAGGTTTGGGGAGCAGGAGTAATCAGAAATCAGATCCCTGTGGTATCTCCTGGTGCCGCAGCCGTATCAGGTGCAGCTCATGTGAATGGGAGTACTGAGGTTTATTGTACTGAGATGTATGTATGGTGTGTGTGTGTTTGTTTGCTGAGCGACGCTTTTCAGCTTTTTCATTATCAGTGACCTGCCACATACCACAAGGGACATTCTATCACAGAGGCTCAGTGTACACAGATCAGCCATAACCAGATGTCTAGGCGACTGGTTCAGATCATCTCCAAAACAGCAGGTCTTGTAATGTGTGTCGCAGTATACACTGGTTAATACCTAGCAAAATTGGTCCAAGGTGCCCAAGACTCACTAATGTGTGTGTGTGTGTGTGTGTGTGTGTGTGTGGCAGAGAGGGGGGAGGGGATGAAGGCTAGACCACCTGCTAACGTCTTCAGGTCTTGTATAATGTCTGCTAATGTGTCAGATACAGAGGTCTTGCAGAGTCCCTGGCTCGATGGGTCCAAGCCGTGTTAACGTGTAAACACATTTCAGTGAATGTTGTGGCTTATATACTCCTTTCACTGAATAACTCATTTTACCAACGTACGTGTTTCCGAACTTGTTAACGAGTAATTAATTGTAAAAATGGTTTCAATGCTAATGCAGGTGACGATCAGCTACAGCCAACTCGTAACTCGTCAGCTTCTGGTATTTAGTGTTATGTAACACACATTTCTGGTCACGCCCTCTCTTAATTCCACTTCTGCAGCCTACATCGCTCCACATCCACATGTGACTCTATCAATGATGCGACGGTATGTTTAACACCGTCTCACGCACCTAGCCCAAGATCCAGAGCTCTCTAATGTTTACAGGAAAACACAACCAATTATACGAACCCCAAACCGTATTAAACCTCTGACACTGCTGTAAAGCACCATTTACACTTGGATATGAACATGCAGATTGGCAGCTCAAAGCCTTCGCACCATTACGTTTGGATCAGATCCCGACCTCCTGTGACCTCTGACCCTGATCATGAAGTAAAACACAGCGGACTGTTGGTCGCTGCTCTGACCTGTTACTCGTCTTTGACACATCTTGTTGAGAGACTTGTCAGCGTGTGTCCCCCTTACAGTACAGTCAACTTCCAATTGGGCGGACTACTAAAGGTGTGCAAGTGTGTGTGCGTGTGTGTGTGTGTCCATCTCATGTGTGTGGGAGCTTAACAAGCCTGTTGTGGGGGCGGGGACTGGGTTTCAGCTTTAGGCTAGTAATGTGCTCAGTTTCTGCAGAGATGGCAGCTACTAGCAGGCAGGAAATGGGTAAGATCACTTCACAGTAGGCCTGAGAGATGCTCTGTTTGTATGTGTGTATGTGCTTGTATGTGCTTGTATGGTTCTTTAGGTTTGTTCAGTTATGATCTGATGTGTGTTGCTGGAATCATCAACTGCAGTCTCGACGTCCCTTTCTGTCTCTTGCAGTTCAGGATGATTTATTTATTTATTTTGGCCGTGTTGAATAGGAGGCCTGTGTGTGAGTGACACTGCAGGATCTGTGAAGGTGTGTTGATGAAACTGAAACGCATCTGGCTGTAATGATAGCGGTGTAGGTGTACGCATATGCGTAGGCATTTCTGTGGGGATGCTTTTAATCATGCATACGTAACGACGCCACAGTCGCCTCTAAAGGTGACCCGAGTGTTCGAGCCTTCCGACGTTCTCCATACAGCTGCGTGTCTGAGAGATTGGTTTAATTGGGTCATCTTTGTGATGCTGGTAATATGTCTGGCTGATTCTGTTTTGTTCGTTGTGTCTCCGTGTATTGTTGTCGTTTCGTGCACTCACTGCGTCTGGACTCTTTTTCTGTCTGCCTCTGTTTCAGTCGATGCTGATGAGATTAAGAGACTAGGCAAGAGGTTTAAGAAACTCGACCTGGATAACTCGGGGTCGCTGAGCGTGGAAGAGTTCATGTCCTTGCCCGAGCTCCAGCAGAACCCGCTGGTCCAACGAGTCATCGACATATTCGACACGGATGGCAACGGCGAGGTGGACTTTAAAGGTAAGGGTAGAATTGTTCTGATCACTAGAAGTAGCCTGTAATAAAAAAAGATCAACTTTATTAGATTGTCTGTTGTTTTTAGGGCTGCAGATTAGATTAGATCCAATTAGATTTGATTAGATTAGATTATATAATTCAATTATGAACATTCCTAAAGATAAACAACATAGCACTCACTGGTTTTTTTTTTGTGTTGTGCAAGATGTAATACACTACTAAAGCCACATGGTGGCACTACTCAGGGGGCTTCTTTTTTTTCCACCATAGTGTATATAACCAAGTTATTTACACCAATCAGCCATAACATTAAACCCAGTGACGGGTGACGTGAATAACATTTTATATTTTTTTATATCAGTGGCCCCAGTGTCCAGGGATGCAACATATTAGGCAGCAACTTAAACAGTCAGTGTTCAAAACTCGTGTTTCGGAAGCAGGAAAAATGGGCACCCGTAAGGACCTGAGCGACTTTAACAAGGACCAAAATGTTTAGACGACTGGGGCGAATCATCCCCGAACCAGCAGGTCTTGTGGGGTGTGTCCCGGTATACAGTGGTTAGTACCTTCCAACAGTGGTTCAAGGAAGGACAATTAGTGAACCAGAGGCAGGGACATGGGAGACCAAGGCTTATTAATGCACATGGAGCGTGAAGGCTGTCTGGTCAGATACCAGAAAAGGATCTGATGCTAACGTCTTGCTGCCAGATACCACAGAACACCTTCTATTATTTACAATTGTAGCTTAATTATACCATTAAATAATCTTTAGCTTTAGTCATTTAGCTGATTAGCAAGTCAACACTCCGGTAGGTGTTTCACACTAGGAGTGCTGAAAAAATTGATTCTTTAAAGGGTCACGATTCCTAAACCTGGCGATTCAGAAAACGCGGCCACTTTACAGCAAGCTAGTTAGCCAGCTTTGTCTAGATTGAGTCTGCTAGCATTAGCTCCAAAACTACAACTACAAAATATAAACACAGTGATGCAAGTCTGTGTTTTATTTTCAGTTAAATGTTAATACACTGTGGTTGACTGAAGTCTATGGTTACTTTTGTCTATATATATTTTAAGTTATTTGTTTACAGATAGATTTTTTTTATTTAAGAAAAATCCAGACCTGACTAAGTGAACCAAATACTGGTCATTTAAGTTAACAAAATTTTACCACAATCCTATTTTTGGTGTAAATATAAATTTATGCAAAAAGTTTTGATACAGTGAGGAACCTAAAAAGTATTGTTTTAAATAAATGTTCTATTTTTGTTTACATTGTCGTTTAATCTTTTCATCTTGTGAACCACATAATTTAAACAAAATTTATTTGACCATTTAAATCGATTCTGAATCAAATCGTGACCCCAAAAATCGGAATTGAATCAAATCAAATCACCAGACACCGACAGATTCGCACCCCTATTTCTCACTCTCCATTATAAACCGAATTATGAATCTCCTGTAAACCCCGCCCTTTCAATCTTATTAGTAATCAGTTAGTCTAATCAGTCATTTTTACTTACCCCCAGCTCACCTGTGTTCATCCTTCCTCTCTCTGTTTGTCTTTACAGAGTTCATCGAGGGCGTGTCTCAGTTCAGCGTCAAAGGTGACAAGGAGCAGAAGCTGCGCTGTGAGTAAAACACTCCTGATGCTTACGCTCCCAAACTGCTCCTGGCGAGGATTACATCACATGGGAAATTATAGAGACGGGATTATAGAGATGTGTGTGTTTGTGTGTGTTAAAGATCACAAAGATCACGCACACAGAGAGCATCATAGTCGCCATAATACACTCCAGCTGTTGAGGGTTCAGAGTCTTGCTCCAGGTCTCAGCATTGGTGGATTGTTGGTCGTGGGATTTGAACTCCTGACCATCTTCTGTATCATATATCAAGTGTATAAGATTCGTACAGCAGCAGAAATGAGGAGCGCTGCCTTAAAACCGTGCTACGGAACTGACGTAGCAGACTTAACGTGTAGTATTAATTATACAGAAGGCACTGTTCAAAAGAGCTTATACACTATGGTCGAAAGTGGAATCTGGATACTGGAGCATTACAACCTATTACAAATTTATTCCCTCATCACTGTTATAATGAGTTTTACTCTTCTCGGAAGGGTTTCCACTAGATTTTGTAGAGTGACTGTGGGGTTTGTAGTACAGCAGGTAATGTTATTAACCATGTTTGTAACTTACTCAAGTCTGACTAAATAAACACGTTGATTTTTCTGGTAAAAACACAGAATAAATGTCGAATCTGCTCTTCTTTATTAAACAATAGCGCAGTTCTCTCTTATTAAGACCTGCTATTTATTCTTCTTTTTTGTGTGGACATGTGATCACATCATCATGGTTAGAATATTATGTCAAAAATGTAATGATGGGACTACAAAGTGTGTATTTTTAAGTTACACAACAAGTTTGGAGAAGAACCAATGCACATTTGGTGGGGGGGCATATAATTTTGGCCATGTAGTGTATTTTGTGCAACTTGTTTATTCCTAGACATCTTTTTTTCCTCCACTGACCTCCACTTTGCTCCTCTTCCTTCACGCGCAGTCGCGTTCCGGATCTACGACATGGACAAGGACGGCTACATATCCAACGGCGAGCTCTTCCAGGTGCTCAAGATGATGGTGGGAAACAACCTGAAGGACACGCAGCTGCAGCAGATCGTCGACAAGACCATCATCAACGCCGACAAGGACGGAGACGGCAGGATATCCTTCGAGGAGTTCTGTGCGGTGAGTCGTGAGGGTCTGGGTTTCGGGTTGTGATCATGATCAGGTTCCTTTATGACAGGTGAAAAGAAGAGTTACTATGGCGTCAAAATAGGATCAAATGTTTTGCGCACCAAAAAACAAAATCTGCGCATTCTCAATTACAAAATCTCATTTATGGGTTGCAGATTTTAGTTTTTGGTGCGCAAAACTTTTGGACCTATTTTTACGCTTGGGCAGGGTTTAGACTGCTATTGGCTGTTGAAGTTAAGCCTCGCTCACCCAGGCCGTTCTACACACCCCCGCTTCATCAGCGAGAGCGCGCCAAACTTATCTTGAGGGGAAAATGGTCGACCAGCAAACACAAGTAAGCTGTGTGTTTGTTTTGAAGCGGGGGTGTGTAGTACGGCCTGGGTGGGTGGGTCTTAACTTTAACAGCCAATAGCTGTCTAGATCCCGCTCAAGCATAAAAAAAAGAAATCCGCGCACCAAAAAGCAAAAAGTCTCATATCTTAACCACTGAGGTAGAACAGAGCCCCTACCTCTTTTCTGGCTTTTCTAGTACATCAGGGTCATCTGATCATATACACCAATCAGCCGTAACATTAACACCAAAGCAAATCTGAGCCAGTGAGGCATGGGCTCCACAAGAGGTGCACCAAAACATGGTCTCCCATGAACCCTGTCGCCATTCTTGGACCACTTTTTGTAGGTATTAACCTTTGTATACTGGGACACACCCCACAAGACCTGCTGTTTTGGAGACGCTCTGACTTGGTCGTCTAGACGTCACAATATGGCACTAAGATCCTTTACACTTGCCCATTTTTTTCTTGCTTCCAACACATCAGCTTGAGACGTTCAGTGTTCGCTGATCGGTGTGTATCGACTCATATGGCAGCTCAAATTAGAACAGCTGTGTCTAGCATACGTGGCTCCACAACATCTGGATATGTAGATAATGAGCATTAACATGAACACAAGCTTCAGGATCCTGAGGCATGCGATCAGAGTGGCCGTGTGTTCCTCTGCGTTCATTACAGGGACCACCGCTGATCAGATACTGTTATAGCTCTGTGTGTGTGTGTGTGTGTGTGTGTGTGTGTGTGTTAGCTTGTTAAAGGGCTAATCTCTCCATGTCCTAACCCTGATGTCATGTGTCCTGTGTCTTCCAGGTGGTTGGCGGTTTAGACATTCACAAAAAGATGGTGGTGGACGTGTGAACGGACAGACGACCCCTTTCACCAAACGCCTCGCGCTCTCTCTGTTTTTCTGTCTCTCTCTCTCTTTCCTCCCTCTCCCCCTCTCTTTCCGTTCTCTGCGTTCTCCCCCTGTACCTGAGAATCAGCTCGCAGTGTCCAGCTATAAAGCGCTCCCCTTTTACTCTCGCTCTTCTTTCACTCTTTCTCACTACTTACACACAAAGTATTTTGTTTTGTGACCATGTATCCCCTTACCTATTCTTTTTTTTTTTTTTTTTACACGTCAAGACGCCAGTCGATCATCGGAAGTGTTATCGGGCACGATGACGACCTTTTTTTTTTTTTGTTTTTGTGACGTGTAGGATATAGCAGGAGAGGCGGCTTTCGGACACAGGGCAAGCATTACAGTTTGGTGGAGAGAGGGGGAAAGAGTGTGTGTGTGTGTGTGTGACATTGTTTGTTTGTTTCTTTTTCATTTTTGAAGGGGGGACATTTTTTTATATTTATTTTGGTTGTGTGGTTTTTTTTTTTCTTTCTTTTTTTTTTTTTTTAAATGAGGATGTAGGTGTATAAGGAGTTTGTGTAGTTGTTCAACACGTGCGACATGACGTACCTTTCATCCCCGTGCACAGATACGAGCATGAAGTGCCAATAAGGTGATTATATATATATATATATATGTATGATTTATTATTACAAGAAATATAAATAACCACAAGCAGAATGTATGTATATCATTCTTCACCGATTGGCCCTACAATCAACCCACTGGTACACGTAAACAAACCGTTTTCAAGCGTTCCATTCATCCATATTCACTCCTGGTTCAGATACCATGATACCGTAGGAAGCTGTAATGTTTTATAATAAGGTGTGTGTGTGAGAGAGTGTGTGTGTGTTGTTTATTTTGTTAAGGTGTTCAAATATAGTCCATGCTTTTCCAGTATCCACAGTAAATTAAAATAAATGCAGAAAGAGTTGAGCACAAACACAAACTTGTGTTTACTTTTACAAGATATATATATATATATATATATATATATAATATAAAGGGTTTCCAGCCGTCAATTTGTAAGACGCAAAGACACACAGGATGGGACAGTGCCATCTAAACAGGCGTTCAAAATAAGTAAGTAAATTAAAAGACGTAGAGGTTTGGACCGGTGTCATGAAACAGAAGCGGCTCCGTTATCCGATGTGACTGCGAGGCAGCTCTGTGAAGCAGCGATTGGGTTTTTATTTGTGTTTCAGGTCAGACAGACCGGAGTCGTAAGTTCAAGCTGTTAGCATTTCATACCGACTAACCGCGGCTAACCCGATTGCTAGTTCACACCTTTTCACTTCCAGCCACGTGGAACCTCAGGACTCACTTTCTCTCTAGAAGAATGTGAACAATACCCCCCACCCCCCAATTATGTTTCGAACCACATGCTTGCATACTAAATAGTGTGTCAGACTAGTGCTTGTGTTTTGTTGGACTAGTATTATTTATGCCAGGATCAGACTACACGAGGTTAGCCTGGATTTTGACAGATTTCCAGGAGCAGACCGGAGTATGAGCATAGACCGTCCGTGTCGTGTGGAGTCTGGGGCGTCCAAAAGGATCCGTGATTGTTTCTTTTTTCCTCATCTTCTTTTATTTTCTGAACACAGATTCACCAGAATGACAAACTGCTCTTCTGTAGTTGTGACTGAATGTTTCTTGACCCGCCCACGCTATAACCTGGGAACGATAATTGGCCTGCATCGAATGTGTGGTGTTGCCGTTAAATCTGACATAGTGAACACGGTCGATGACAAATATGTCGTGTAGTCTGACCCCAGCAACAGTCGTGGAGGATGGATAGTGAGATTCAGCCAGGGGGGAAAGGGGAAGAGGGCTGATAGGCAGCGTGTTACATGGCCCACAAGCAGCAGTTCTAATAGATCGGTCGGCTGGCTTCATGTGTCACGGAGGAGGCACACGTTTGTCCTGACTCTCCTGGTTTGTGCCTGTTGTGACATGGGGGCAGCTGACTGGCGGATGGGTATTAGCCAAATTCAAATTAGCGGGAAAATTGGAGGGGGGGGGGCACAGACAAACTGATCACTACGCTCAGAGGCAGCTTTTTGAATAAACAGGAGATGTTAATAAAAACGTAAACAGATTTAAACGCATTTACCGAGACAAAAAGACAACAAGGTCTCATCGTCTGTGTTGCTAAGAATGGACTGGCTTGGGAGTTAGCTATAACGATAGCACAATGCTATAATCGGATGTGGTTTCCATGGCATCAGGTGAAGGGGCGTGGCCTCAGTCTGCACACCAGATTTAATTCGGGTGTTGTTGAAGGTTGCTGGCTAACCTGTAAGACTTTCTGTGCTACTTCCTGTGCTAATAAACAAACATATTTATTTATCCAGCTATGAGTCAACACTGAGACTGTTTAGTACGCAAGTATGTGATCTGAGACCAAACGTTTTAAATCCAAACGTCAGTCAAGAGCCTCTGATGCTGGAAAACCAAACGAAGACGTGTCCGCTTGAGTTACGAGGTTTCTGCAAAGCAATGCTAGTAAATCGGTTAGCGTTAACAATAGCATTAGCGTCGCTTACTGCTGTTAGTGATTATTGACCACCAGGAGGCGCTTTCTCTCTCTCTCTCTCTCTCTCTCTCTCTCTCTCTTTCACAGTCTCTCTCTCACATGCACGTCTGATGTTTTTTCTAAACCATGTGCCGCACGTCTTGCGTTTTCCCCAAACAAAAAAACAAAAAAAATAGAAAAAAAGGTCTGGCGATGTGCTTTGCATGAAACGGGCGGGTGTCTTTCTTTTCTCCGTGCATGTAGGTCCGAGTCTTGGGGAAGTTGGAAAAAAAAAAAAAAAACAATCCTCTTGTTTACATAATGAATTGATATTATATGAATGACAGTTGCATATGATTATATGGATGTTGCCAAACTTTTTTTGGTAAATGTTTTAAATATTGAAACGACAAACTTACTCCACTACATCGTGTATCCACACTTCTTAAATAATAAGAATAACGAGATGAATATTAGGACTAGACAGATCGGTGTCATGTTACACACCGAGCTTCGCCCTCTGGAAGCAGCGTGCTGTGGAAACCGGGGCTCGTGTTTTTATTTTCTTCTCTGCTTCCGATCCGGATGAATTGTTTTGTACAGACTTTTGTTATTTCCATGTGTTACAGTTAGTGCTTTGCTTTCTATTTAGTGCTTTCTATAACTCTATGTTGGGGATTGTTACCTCGTATGATATCAGTGTGACGGTGGTGGGTTTTGGGGGATGTATAGGGGGGAATAAAACAAACATTACAGTCTTAGGATTTTCGTTCAGTTGTTGTTTTTGTTTTTGTTTTTTCCTTTGGGCCTCTTCATCTCTGCATGCTCGTCATATGCTGTGGAAACCATTGAAATGCCACTCATGACAATGAGAAATAAAATATTTGAACCTCGTAAAAAAAAAATGCCTGCTTTTCTTTATAGGGGAAGGTCTTCCATGTGTGATTTATGTTGGGGTAAATGGGGTGGTTTAAAAAAAAAATTAAAGGGGCGGGGTGTCTTATACCTGAAAAGCTGTAAAAGTGGTCAGCCATAACATTAACACCACCTGCCTTAACAGCTGACCCATCGAGCTCTGACCTCTGACCTCTGACATTAGCAACAGATCCTACTGTGGACCTTTTGTAAGATCAGACCAGACGGTCCTGCCTCAGTGATGGGCATCCATGACCACTATATACTGGGACACGCCCCACAGGACCTGCTGTTCCGGAGATGATCAGACCAAGTCATCTACACGTCATAATTTAGTCCTTGTCAAAGTCACTCTTGGTCACTGAGTTTATATCATTGTAATGGCAACAAGTAAACAGAGTTTTCAAAGTTGATGTGTTGGAAGCGGAAAAAATGGGCAAGTGTAAGAATCTGAGTGACTTTGACAAGAACATTTTGGTTTGTAAAATTGCTTTTTGCCCTTTATTTAAATTACTTTTAAAAGCACACTACATTCATGTTACTATTTGAAAATATAAGGTACCACAACAGTCACAGTCATCATTACAATGAGTGTAAAGTAGTATACAGTTAAATAGCAATCTAACTTAAATTTAAGATGTGACAGGGTTGAACTGCAGGCTTGAAGACCACCAGACACGCCCACTGTACAGACACACCCACCCTCTCTACAGACACGCCCCCAGCCCTAACCTTAACCCCTCTCTTTAGCCAGTGACAGAAAGGACGTGGCTGCAGTTTGACTCTATTGGGATGCAGTGCTGATGATTCACCACAAGGGGGCAGAAACTTTTAGTTGAATGTTATTTTCTATAACAGCAGGTGAGATAATGAGCAGGATCTCAGCTTTACTCTCTGTTTCTCTACATGTTTTTTTCCCTCCTGATATTGTTACATTCTGCTGTAATTAGCTTGGATTATTGAATAAAAACACAATTAATAATTAATAATATATAATGTTAAAATGAAAGTCTGATTTTTCACATCATCACTAAAAGTAAAATCAGAGGAGACGGTCAAACTGACCCAGGATATATTTGGGGACATTTGGTGTGTGTGTGTGTGTGTGTGTGTGTATGCATATGTGTGTGTATGCATATGTGTGTGTATGTGTGTGTATGCATATGTGTGTGTGTGTGTGTGTGTATGCATATGTGTGTGTATGCATATGTGTGTGTATGCATATGTGTGTGTATGCATATGTGTGTGTATGC
>JAOVVF010000027.1:13061277-13074750 GCA_028565595.1 Duopalatinus emarginatus
TAAGGAAGTTGATGCTGTAACTAAGGAAGTTGATCTCTTAATTGTGAAAGTTGATGCTGTAACTAAGGAAGTTGATGCTGTAACTAAGGAAGTTGATCTCTTAATTGTGAAAGTTGATGCTGTAACTAAGGAAGTTGATGTTGTTATCTCTGCTTCTAAGCCAATACATAAATAATGATTCAGAGGTATATATTTATAAATACATTAATAATTCACTAAATAACCCAACAATGTGAAATCGGTCATTATTTTATGCTAACAGTAGTAAATGAATTCTTCTTAGCTGTCTATGGGAGGTCATTTTTGGACTTTCGTCAACTCTAAAGCCTTGAATTCGATAAAGAACCCCCATTTAAACACCTGGATAAAATATTTTTTTGAGGTTTAACACCCGAGTGTCTTTATCCTTTAAGGCAGTTCAGTCTTTGTCTCCAGGCCTACAGCAGGTAAGGCTGGGATTAGTAGAGATGTTTTCTTTTTGTCGTTTTTTTTTCTTTCTTTTTTTGACTTATTATGATTGATGTCCCAGTCCTCGGCAGACTCCAGCTGGGGCGGCCATTTTGAACGAGACAGCTGTAACGGCCTGCTGCAGCAGTCTCTGTGGTGGCAGCGAGGCACTTGAATTCCTAAAGCCACGGAGAGGTAATTTATCAGGCTTCTGGGATTTGTAGCGTTGACGATTCGCCATCTTTGGTGCTGCAAGAAAAAAAAATGTAAAGAAAGCAGTCAGTGTGTTTCAGTCTCGGGGACAGACAACAAAAGTGAATGGAGAAATATCAGCGTTTACGGCGTGCAAAACGTTCTTGTTTTCTTTTGTCCCAGGAACCAGACGACGTGTTCGGAACTTTGCCGTCTTACTGCTATTTATAAAAGCCAAACCCCAAAAAAGTTTTCAGCCGTGGGACTTTCCTAATGAACACCATGAACATAAAACCAACCATGGAGGGTTGTATATGTTGTACTTCTACCTTTTCACATTTTATTGTCCAGTCATCGTAGACCACGATTACGACATTTTCATCGCCTTCAGCATTTTCCCTATTTTTAGTTAGAAATAATGATAGTATTGTATAATTTGTTTTTTTTTTGGCATCCTAATTGTTTTTTTTCCCTGGATTTTCTCCCCAATTTGGACATGTCCAGTATACACCCATGAGATGTCATCGCTCTTATCATGCAACAGAGTGGGTGAAGGCTATCACATGCGTCCTCTGAGTCACATCATGCCGGCCACCACTTCTTTTCCAGTGGCTGCTCATGAATTGTTCTGTTGCACCACTCAGGAGCCGCATGTTCGGTTTATAATATATAACATAACGGGGGGCAGCTGTGGCCTAGTGGTCAGGGAAGGCACGACACAACTGAGGTGCCCTTGAGCAAGGCACCTAACTCCCCTAACTGCTCTCCGGGCGCCGTGGTTTGGGGCTGCCCCCCACGGCAGGCAAGTGTGTTCACTGCCCCCTAGTGTTCACTGGTTTGTGTGTTTCACTGCACAGATGGGTTTAATGCGGAGGTCACATTCTTTCTGTGTGCAAACACAGTAAGACAAAATAGTTCACTTTCCTTCATTTTCAACAGCAAGCAACTTGATCTATTCCCATTTCTCTTGTGTCACTGGTTCTGTGTCAGATCACATTCTTGACTGCTGATATCGGTGCAGTGCGTTTTAACCCCTTGTTTCATGTCTATATAAAGACAGCGATGCAGCAGCACTTTAGTCTTTGAATCTGCTCTGTTCTCGCACTTTATCTGCCCACATCAGCTTCCCAAACTTCAACATTAGCGTAAATATCGGCATCAACACCGTTGCAGTCATGGCCTCGTAGCCGAGCTAAGCCTCTGCTGTAGCTGAGCGTAACAGTGTCTTGTATCTGCATTGTATTTTGGAGCTTACAGTCTGACCATTTATGCCAACGTCCACACTGGATTTCTCCAGGATACGCCGTTTAAAGTCGTTGGGAAATGCGAAGTGAGAAAACAAGCTTTTGTTCTGTTTAAAAGTAAAACCTAACCGCTATCACTTAATCATTTTTCTCCCAGTAAACACCATTGTGACTGCACCAGCAGTAACAATATCACCCTGTGACGTCGGCGCCGGACGCAACCGCTAACTAGCTTCTGTGTGTTCGTGTCAAATAAAAAAAACACCCAGCTGAGCAAATAATAAGTGGATTTAACAAAAGAAGAGAAAAGGAAGAAAACAGGAGGAGAGATTAAGAAGAGTAAACTCCCTCGGCTCTGTGGAGTGCATGCAGAAGGGGTGGAGGTCAACTGTAGGTACATGCATTGTGGGGCATTATGGGATATGACAGATGTATTTGTTTGAGTACAATGAATCACAAAGCGGGAGAGAAAAGCAGCACTCCCACAGAGGCACTAACTCACTGTCTTTCCCTCTCCCTCACTCTCTCGCTCTGTCCCTCTCTTTCTCTCTCTATTCAGCGCGTCCTTTCTTTCCTTCGCCATTTTTCACTCTGATTCAAAAACGCTTCTCTCACAATACAGTACTTCTCAATGGGAAATGGAGTTTTTTCACAATACAGTACTTGTCAATGGGAATTAGAGAAACTTTCCACAGCGCTGACACTGGTGACTCCTTCCATTCAGGTTTGGTAAACATCTTCTGCATATCAATATGTACACACACACACACACACACACACACACACACGTGACTGGACTCACCTGACACCTAATTAGGTGTTAAGATGCACTAGACATTGGTTACATGTAGTGCCACTGACTGTCCATCCCCATCCCCAGAGAACCTGAGAGCGAGCGAGCGAGCGAGAGCGAGAGAGAGAGAGAGAGAGAGAGAGAGAGCGAGAGAGAGAGAGAGAGAGAGAGAGAGAGAGAGATCATTCACTGTCAAGTCTTTCATTTCATTCAAACAAATTCAAATACCTGTTGTGTGTTTAAAGGAGCCATTTGTAATATACAGAGCCCTCTGCTGCCTATGAGGTGAACTACAGCTGCAACAACGAAACACTGATAATCTCACACTGAATCTACGTCTGCCTTGTGTGGTGCCTTTTAAAGTCAAGGTACAGAGCTGAGCTAATTTATGGGTTATCTACATATCTACACATAAGCCTAAAATACAGGAAGTATCTGTGGTATCTGGAACCAAAACGTTAGCAACAGATCCTTCTGTGTACCTTTTGTGGGATCGGACTAAATGAGCTAGACTTGTCAGTAGGCCTTGGTTTGGGGGTGGGTGGGGGGCATTACCCAGTGGCTGGTTTAGCAGTTGTACTTTTTGGACCATTGTTGGTAGGTACTAATCACTGTATACTAGGAACATCCCACCAGACCTGCTGTTTTGGAGGTGCTTTGATCCGGTTTGGTCCGTTGGGACTCAGATCCCACTTACACTTGCCCATTTTTCTTGCTTTTAACACATCAAACTCAAGAACGGACTGTTCACTTGCTGCCTAAATACAGTATATCCCACCAATTGTCAGGTTTATCTGTAGCAGATAATTCATGTTATTCACTTCACCTGTCTGTGGATTTGTGGTTTAATGTTACGGCAGATTGACGTGAACATCGTACAGAACCTTCAAAATTCACAATTGGCATGTTGCTAAGGAAGCAGATCCTGTAACTAAGGGAATTAATTCTGTAGCTAAGGAAGTTAATACTGTAGAGAAGGGAGTTGATGCTGTATTTCAGGAGGGTATTCCTGTAACTAAGGAACTTAATGTTGTAACTAAGGAAGTTGATACTTTTCGTAAGGAAGTTAATGATGAAGCTTTGGCAAGTGAAAGGTATATCGAAGGATCTTGAGTCTCCGAGTACGGAAACTGACCTTGTAACTAAGGAAGTTGATTATGCAACTAAGGAAGTTGATCTCGTAACTAAGCAAGTTGATTGTGTAAATAATGAGGTTAATGCTGTAGCTAAGCTAAGCTAATCTGACTCTATAATTATGGAAGCTGAGTCTGTAACTACTGAAGGTCGTCTTATAACTAGGGAAATCAGATTTGTTCATAAGGAAGTTACTCCTGTAATTAAGGAAGTCGATGATGTAACTAAGGAAGTTAAAGCTGTATCTAAGGAAGTTGATTCTGTGACTAAGAGAGTAAAAAAAGTTAAATTAAACTGTGATACCAACTATGAAGCTATATTTGACCTTTTACATAAAAAAAAAAGCTATACGCTTAGCGATTGGAGGCGGAGCTTGTTTCTGGGCCAGAAAAATGAATATATGTCTGAGGTAAAAAAAAACAAACTATAAGATCCTTTAGTACGAAAATGTGTAAATCAGAATCTAAGATATAATTGAAGGTGTATATGTCTTACAGGTCATTTTTAGAAACGTGTTTAAACATAACACACTGCTCCTTTAAACACATGAACAGTACAATAACGTGCATTGAATATGTCACCTGGGGCTCTGGCGGCCATGTGAGCCTGTCCGTCCAACATGTAGCCTCCCATTGGCTGACTGTCAGGAGTGTACGGCCCACCGTGACCTACTGCGAACGACATAAACTCTGGTCAGAAGTCTTCTAAAATCAAATGCATGCCGCTGTAGCGTTCCGGTCGTGCGTTCCCTCCCATTCCCGCTCCCCTCCCACCCGAGCCCATTAGCGTACAGTCCGTATGGGGTTTGTGAGCTGTGTCTGGTTAACTGGCATGAGGGCAGCAGTTCAGACCCACAGAAATGCCTTTGAACTTCCCCGGCCCTCCTCCCTGCCTCGTCCTGGAGCCTGCCCGAGCCACGCACCCCCCTCACAGCCCATAAACTTTACTACAGCTCAACAGAAACACGACTCAGACAGTCAGGGGAAAGAGAGAGAGAGAGAGAAAAAAGAGAATAGAAGGATGAAATATATCACTCGGGTCAGCTATTCGTTTTGCGTCACTTAATAAAGACCCACGGAACTCTGTTAACGTCCTCGGTTTGTATTGGAGCCACTTAGTGGAAGTGTGTGAGAGCACAGGCGAGACAAGTAGCTACAACAGGAGGAGGACAGCGTTAGTGTGTGGACTCACCTGCACGGTTCGACTGGTCGATCATCGGCTGGACTATCCTTCTCCTGGCATTGATGAACCTGGAGAGATAAACATAGTGAGAAGAACCTGGTTACGTGTCACGTTTTATCATATGTATCATACAATGTCTTGGATTTAAAGGAACCAAATCTATAGTGTAGGTTCTAAGTGGTTCTTTGGATGGTTGTAAACTATACTGAAGGTGTGTACTATAATACAATTGATGTACGCTGTTGAAAGGAGAAGATGCTTGAGGAACCTTTTGAAAGATTCTCAGTCTGAAACTCTGGAGGAACCTCTTAAGGTGCTTTGAGGAACCTTCTCAGTTATATCCAAATAAAGACCCTCTAGGAACCTTAATTCTAATGGCTTTTTTGAGAAACCAGATTTTAAACTTAGAAATCCCAAAAAGTTCGTCCAGGCTCCTCTGTGAGCACTGAGGAACACTGAGTTCTTGTAGAAGCCCACTAGGTTCTTGGAGTAACCAATGAGGTTCTTCAAGGAACTACAGATTTTTAACCTGGAACTTATCCTGAAAGACAAACACGAGAAGCTTTTATGTTGTCAGACTAAATTTAGACTCTTGTAAAAGAAGAGAAAACGTTTTTACTCCAATCTCACTTATAACGAAAGTCTGACAACACTCATTGGATTCTTTAAATAAAAATCAGCCATAACATTAACACCACCTTCCTCAACAGCCACCAAAACAGCTCCGACACTTTGAGGACTCCACAAGGCCTCTGAAGGTGTTCTGTGGGATCTAAAACCAGACAGTCTTGCCTTTACCCAGTCAACCTTGGGTGTCCATGACCCTGTCACTGGTTCACTGCTTGTCCTTCATTGGACCACATTTGGTAGGTATTAACCACCCTACAACCTACAAGACCTGCTGTTTTCGAGATGCTCTGTCCCCGGCGGTCTAACCATCACAATTTAGTCCTTGTGATAACCAAAGTCAATCAGGTTCTTACACTTGCCCATTTTTCCTGCATCCAACACATCAACTTTGAGAACTGACTGTTCACTTGCTGCGTAACATATCCCACCCTCTGACAGGTACAGGCGTATTGAGATAATCAGCGTGACTCACATGACCTGGTTTTATTGTTATGGCTGATCGGTGTGTGTATGATGTTCTGTATCTGTATAATTAGTTGTTTCAGTTTCTGTATAAACATGACAAATGAATCGTGATCATTTGAACAATTCCACAATTACATTTCCTATTTTTAAAGATATAAATGCCAGTAAACATGGTCAAGCTAGTCTGTATCACTTAGCACTGATGTGTTTGGTATAATTATACATTATAAATAATAAATCTTTAATTTAAATGCAACTATGTGGAGCTAATCACATAGCCTGGTGTTTTTAATATTTATTATTATTTTATTTCTTTTTTTCCCTGTAGAATATTGTTCATCATTCATCTGTAAGTCCCAGTAACACATTTCTTTTATTTATTTTCTATTATTTTATTTCATTTATTCACTATTAATTGATTTTTTTTTTCGTCTAGAAAGCAGACAGATGTCAATTATTTACATTTTTTAAAGAATGTTATTTCTTATCCTCAATACTACTAAAATAAACAGTTTGTATGAAAGTTAACTGTCGGAAAAATGCTGAATCATGACCCTTATGAACACTGATTTATTTAATTATTTTCTTTTGTAGCACCATTACTTACTTTAGACTTTATTTTTACGTGCTGATTTTTTTACCGAGACTTAAACCGTTGTTATACTGCTACAGCTGTACTAAGTTTTTGAAATTCATGAACGTGAGAACCGCCCCGATCCCCTTGCTCCGTGTCAGACACACACGTTGCAGATGCGCCGAACAGGGATTACGTTGAAACAGCGGCGGAACACTTCTTTAATGTCAAGGCTGTCAGTGTTCAGCCGCAGCCTCAGAACGCTTTTAGTATCTATTCCCCTACAGTGCTTGACCTTTCACCCTTTGACTCTGCGACCCCTGTGACGTCACTTGCTGAGCAGAGGTGCAGCTCTGGTCTTCCTCAGTCTAAAAACCCCCTTGCGACCTCTGACCTGAAGGTGCCAGTGCCCTGGGTCCGTACATGATTTATGTCCCCACTGTTTGACCCCGGGGCACGCGGTTCCATTTCCTGTTCCCTTGAAAAAAAAAAGCAAAAAAAAAAAAAAAAAGCTGGGGGTCGTATGGCACAAATGGCCGGCGCTGAGCTAATGAAGGTTACTCGTAGGGAATGGGAAGACCTGGAATAATTTATGGATGGAGGGCGAGTGAATCCGTTTTGAAAATATTAAAAAAGGTGTCCTTGGCTTTAAATGAGATTCAGGGCATTAGAGCGGTTTGGAGAAGTGGTTCCATTAAAAATGATTTAAAGTGCTAATCCACAATCAGACATCGCTCTTGGATACAAGGGTACTAAAATGTACCTTTCCGTCTCACCCTTATCTTCTGTACCTTTTAAAAGATTTAGGTTATATAAATGGACCCCCTGGTACCCCTGGTAGCGGTACACTGCCTAAAGGAAAAGGATCCAACCTCACCCACAAGGAACGCTACACCTTAATACCCTTTACCTCTCTTAATACCCTTTACCATTTCATTGTATTATCCAGAAAATGAATATGGATCAATTGACCCCCGATCAGCACCATTACCAATAAATCAGCTTCCATTATGACACGCCACCTGTCCAGTGGCCAATCAGAGCCGAGAACAAAAACCCCATACGGTTGCAAATCCTTCCCCCTTCTTTTAGGGGTAAAAGTTTGACCCTTGGCTGACCCCTCGCTTCACACCATGAGGCTGGGTTTTTACGAGCACCAGGCTCTGCCTCCTCATCATATACACACGCACACCGCACACTCACAGGGCAAGCATGTACCATAAATACAAAGCACGTGGTAAATATGCTACAGCTATTCGAGGCGCTCTCGCACAGACGCGGACGAAGGTTATTCGCTGAGGCACGCTACACAACTCGCACAGCGCAACTGCTACGGGTTCGTCAGGCATGACGGGTGATGTTGGTAGTTCGTAAGATGCTTTGTAAAACACTGGAGGAGTAAAAAAGTACTAAATCTCGATAACGAACGAACGAAGTCCAGGTCAGGAATGAGTTCGTGTGTTGTTAGGGACGCTTGGGCTGCTTAACCTCAGAACTTAAAAACACATGGGTCGCACCATCATAAAATGTCCCCCTGGCCTCACCGTAATGTGGGGTTATGCAGCGGTCAGCCTTTGTGTGTGTGTGTGTGTGTGTGTGTGTGTGTGCATGTATGTGTTTAAATAAACCAGTCCAGCTGTTCACTGTGAAAATTCTGTTTAATTTGACAAGTGCTTGTTTGCACTCCTCGTGCCGCCCCTTCACCTGTTCTTAACATGGACCACACTGTTGCCACGCAAAGGAGCGTTTTGAAAGATCTGGCAACGTTTGAGGTCGTCGCCGTCATGGAGAGAATGCAAACATATTCCGGTGTGTACAAACCTGGGGACGATGTAGAAAGTCAACGCCGACGCAGGAACGTGGAACTTTGAAGCGTTCCAAATCAACCCGCATTCTAGAAGCATCTGGCAGAATTCGAAAACGTCACTATGACCAAATATAACGCTGTGTTTAAATCCAGCTCGTAGTCTAGAATGAAGTAGCAACATTCCAGAAAGTCTTCATGACTAAGAGTACAGGAACTACTGAACTATGTGGGGGGAAAACTGGGTACATTCCAGAGTTTTAATCTAGAATGATTTAGCAACATTCCAGAGAATTCCCATTTAACTTGCACTCTAGAACATTCTAGAATGTCAGCGTTGCCAGAGGAACACGGAACTGTATCGGTGCAGTTCCAACAGTACTTGGACTGATATGAAAATTTTCCAGAATGTCACTGCTACGTAACTGAATTTCAGATTCCAGTAGGGCGAAGGGACAATCTAGACATACCCTGTCACCACTGGAATGCAAAACTACAACTGAAAACGAATCTGGTGCATTGTCGCCATGGGAACGCAGACCTACTATGGTAAAGAATTGGGTGTGTTCCGATCAAACTTAGAACTATAGTGGAAAAAAATACTGGTGTGTTTGAGTAGGACTGATATGAAAACATTCCACTATGTCAGTGTTGCCTAGAGAACTCGGAACTACAACGAAAAATGTACACGTCACCATGGGAACGCAGAGGTAGAACGATGAAGAGTTGGGTTTGTTCTAATTAAGTTTGGTTTCTACAATTGCCTGGGGAAGGTCTCGACTGTCCCTGTCACCACGGAAACGCAGAACTACAATGATGAAGAATTGAAGACAAGCCTTTGCCCTTACGACGTGGGAGGGCCAAGAAATAGACAACTGGTCTGAGATATACTGTTGCTAGGCAACTTGAAGATATGAACCGGAGCATACTGTATGGTGGCTAATGACTGGCGCTAGCTAAACCCTATCCACGTCTTTTAAATGAAAAACAAAAAAGCAAAGCCGTATTGAACCATCACATCACAACATACAAACTAATCAGACTTTACGCTTGAACGGCTTTAATGTGTGTCTACACTTAAAAACACACTCACCAGTTGTTGACCTGGAGGATGGTGAGACCCGTATCCTGCGCTAACTGCTTCTTCTGCTCTTCAGAGGGGTACGGGTGCTAACACACAACAGGGAAAGCACAATTATTAGACTGATTTTAATACAGGCAGATTTGTAAAAAAAAAAAAGACATACACACTAATAATAATAATAATAATAATAATAATAATAATAATAATAATATAATCATTATCTGATAACGAGCTTCAATACAGGGTATAAAATCCAGTGGTCGGATTTCTGACATTTCCAAAAAACAGTAGTAACTATTTCACTATATTCTAATAATCAGGATGTTGAGTGCATGTATATAGTTAATTCACGCTGAAGTGCCGGACAAACTGGTACACCAGGCTAATACTTGGTAGGTCCCCCACTGGGCATTGACTCCACAAGCTTGTGTAAATATTCTGTAGGCAACGAACACCACACTATCTGCAAACCGTATTCCGAGGTGAAGGATATCTGTGTTCCACAGCACGTTGCATGTGTTTGATAACGTTAAGACCTGTTGTTTCTAGACATGTATGGTGGTGCATTGTCCTGTTAGAAGAGGACAAACCCATCAGAATGAATGCAGATGTAACTCGTCAGAAAGAAGGCACACACAGTGTTCACCTGTCAGAGACGTCTGTAGATGTACCAGGGGTCCCATGGAATTCCAGCTAAATAAACTCAATACCGTTATAGAGCCAACAACACAACATGTATTTTGCATAGGCTTGTCTGTACCAGTTTTTCTGGCACTTCAGTGTAATTTCATGTGTGTGTGTGTGTTTGTACCGGAGGAAGGAAACACTACAGACTAATGCTTCGGTATGTAACAGCTTGAGAACAAGGTAGTATTCAGGAAGACACCAGTGCACAAAGGTGTTAATAGAGAACCTAACACACACACACACACACACACACACACTACAAGAATGGTAAATAAAAATAGCAAACAAGAACACACCATGATAAAGGAACATACCGTAGACACACACACAGTGTGATTCACTTATAATAAAACACAGGAGACAGAAAATTGACCAATGGTCTATAGGGGCGGAGCCACTGAAACAAAAACACCTGAGACCTGAGAACAAATGGCACGTAGGCAGCACTGGGAACGTTCTGGTCCGAGGTGGGAAAACTGAGCTTGACATACGCTTGGAACTGGAATGTCTTATATTAGCAGGAAGGACGTTAGCGAGCATTTATGACATATTTACATCCTCAGAACAGTAAACTGGTTGGTCAGTGTTACAAATTTAAGTAACGTGAGATACACTGAAGTCTTCTCATCTTTCTAACTAGGAATTCCAAGTTGAGGGGGTGTTTTCTAACCCTGGGGGGTTATTTTCTTAGTTGGAGGTCAGAAATTCAAACTTGCATTCAAACACAGCACTACATCCACAGCATAGCAACGAGAAGATCGTAAAATTGACCTAGCTTATTAGCACAGGCTGCAGAGTACAGCTATCTGCAAAATATCTTTTTTTATTTATTTATTTATTTTCTACTATTCTACTACTGGACAAGGTCACTTTACAAAATACTACCCAGATTACAGACAAATTACAGAAAGCAAAATACATTTTAATAAAATCGATAGACTCTCCGTAGCTTCCTCGTGCTATTAACATGGATGCTAGTCAACCATAGTTTGCGTGTTTGCTAACTCTTTGCTAAAAAAAAAAATAGCGACTCATACCAAGCAACACAAACATATAGAAAATTAAAGCTGAAAAGGTTACAAAGGTTAAGCTAAGATAACTTATATTAGCTATCCTTTTTAGCGGAAGGTTTGTTAGTTGATGCTAGGTTTCTAGCAAGCTAAGGTTAAGCTAATATTCTTTCCCAGTGTTGTTAAAACCAGTTTCAAGCTACGTAATACGTCATTTATGACTGAATTGGGTGCAAATGTCATAAATTATCTCTTTAATTGTGATTTAAACGGTAAAAGAACCGCTGCAGTTGTGAATGAGTTACAAATGGAACTGTTTAGATTTAGCTTGGCGTTCCTCAAACACACAATTTGTTGGCATCACATCGCAAAAACACAATTTCTTTTAGTGTTTTGGGAGCTGTTATTCCACCAATCCTTCACACCAGTTAATGATCACAACCTCGACCTGTAAACAGTTCTAGAACAAAAGACGTAAAAACAACAGGACAACAGGAAACGTGGGTGCCGGTGGTGCTAATCTGCATGCGTTTACATTCCGGTTCCCAAAAGCCGAGCAACAAAGCAATTACGAATAACAATCCGGCAATCAGGGACAACACAACCCCTAAACCCTGGTCGTAATCCCGGAGGAAATCTGCAGGGAAATGAGGAAAACCTCCGTGTGTGATTAAACGCTGACCCCAGATCAGATGCTAAATCTAATCAGGAGCTGAAAATACAGAAAGGCAGGAGTTAAATCTGATCCCAGGTCAGCGGTGTTAACAACTCGGCCACGGTCCAGCGTTAGGGTGCTGAACACCTGTCGCTATTCCTCTGCTAGCAAATGGAGGGTGAGCTTTAGTGAGCTTTAGTGGTTTACAGCTGAACGAGCCTGGTTGCTCCATGGGTGTTGAGGAAGTAAGTGTGTATGTGTGTATGCGTGTATGTGTGTGGAGGCGATTATGCTGTTTTCTGGGGTAGTAAAACTGTTAGTGCCCTAATTATCAGTAATTCTGAGGGAATTAAAGTTAAACACCTTTAAAACACACCATGTGTGTGCACAGGCATATACAGAGAGACGGTGTACAAAAGTTGCTGTTCTACACGAGTCTACTAAAAACCATTTTCACCAAAACCAATATTTTTATCACGGACGCTTCCAATTATCGCCACCTCCCCAACATTCCTCTGAGATTAGTCCGCCTGGATGGAAAGCATTTTTTCCCGTCAGTGTCCGAGTTTAGGAGATAACGTCTGTCTGCTCGGGTTCCTTATTTCGCTGCCATTTTGCCGTTTCCTTTTCAGACAAAAAAAATTCCAGCCGTAAAATGAACACTTATAATGTTGGTGTACATCTGTGGGGATATAAAGGAGGAGTTTTATAGTGTCAGTTTTATGGGTGTTCCTGGGTGTTAATGAAGTCGAATTTTATTATCAACACATAAAATGCTGATTTCTTTTACTTAAAAATAAATTTTTAATCAGAGTTTTTAATTTATTAATACATTTTACAATAATTATTATTATTGTTATTATTATTATTATTATTATTATTATTATTATTATACTAAATTAATAGAATAAACCGAAATTTCTTTAAATATTTTTTGACATTTTTATTCAACTAAGAATTTAGCTTATTAATTAATTAAAAATATAAAAATAAAAGTAGTCTTAGCTCTAGAAAAAATTCAAACAAAGAAGTCATCTAAAACTAATCCCTGGGATTGATCAATTTACTTTAGACATTTATTGGTGGGGTTTTTAGACATTACATAAGTCACACATTTTAATGTCACATTTGCATGTGTAGTACACATGGTTCATTTCTTCACATGTAATACACTATTTGTGGACCCCTAAGCAACACACCTACATGGTTGTTCCTCAAACTGTTCCCACAAAGTTGGCAGCACATGTATTATGCAGTGCTGTAGCATTACATTTTCCCTTCATTTGAACTAAAAGGCCCAAACATGTCCACAAAGCAAGGTCCATAAAGACATGCTTTGACAAGAATGCAGTGAAAGAAACCTGAGTGGCCCACAGAGTCCTGAACTCACTAATGCTCTTATGGCTGAATGAACACGAATACCCACAGCCACACTTCAAAATCTAGTGGAAAGCCTGCAGGGGGTTATTAAATTGAGGGATTAAATCTGGAATAGGATGTTTATCCTTTTTTTTATCCAGCCATCAGGCTGTCAGGACACTGAACTCCCCCCCCCCCCCGCTCCCTTTAGCC
>JAOVVF010000027.1:13091795-13106007 GCA_028565595.1 Duopalatinus emarginatus
TAGATAGATAGATAGATAGATAGATAGATAGATAGATAGATAGATAGATAGATAGATAGATAGATAGATAGAAAAAAGAAAAGAGCAGAAATAATAATAATAAGAAAACTTAAACTTAAGATTAAAAATTTGCCTAAACTGTTGGACGATAACGCTCAAAAAACAAACTCGCAGGTTTCCATGGTTACTACAATTGCTAGATAATGTGTCGTAGCCGATTACTTACACTACTGCTATTTCAGGCACGCGATTTGGGACACGGTCAAAACAAATATAACCTAAAAAAATACTTTAGACATTTTTAGCTTAATAGCGATCAAATAATCAGATTGATTTAATCAGTTATCTGCTAATTATTAAGTTTTATTCTGAGGCTATAAATATAACATTATATAATACAATATAATATAATAATAATTATCAACAGAGTTTAGTGTGTTTGGTTTCAGATAATTTCACAACAAGCCCATAAAACTGCCCAGAAATCTGGCTCTGTCCCAAATCACAAAACGAAATAAACCCCGCAAATATGGTTGTCATGGTTACCTAAGATGGTATAGCCTACTGCTGTATTACTTTAATAAGGTTTTCCTTTAGTGGGTTACTTCGGTGTGCGGTTTGGAACATAGCCAATGTCTTAAGTGTATAGCGGCATTTACACCTCGACATTATAGACCATGAACACTGTAACACTGTGTGTGTGTGTGTGTGTGTGTGTGTGTGTGTGTGTGTGTGTGTGTGTGTTATTATTATCAGTTTTAACGTGTAAAGTTTTTTTTAATTGCTTATTGTTTTATTTAATAAACTTCATTACTGGACAAATAAAATACAATTAAAATTGAATTATGTCCATTAACATGTAAGTGCTTTGTTTGTTTGTTTGTTTGTTGTGTATTATGTGTTTATTCAGACCCGGAAATCAGCTGCTATATAGATTCTATAGTTTATATAGATTATATGAACCATTATTATTATTATTATTATTATTATTATTATTATTATTATTATTATAGGTTTATGATAATGTGTTGAGGTTTTTTTAAATATTCCTTGTTTTATTCTGTCTTTTATTTTTTTCACCCTTACCCACAGTCCATCTCTCATTTATTTGACATTTTTTGTTGTTTTGTTTGGAATCACTTTGCTTAATGTGCTACGAGGACGAACAAAACGCAGAAAACACAATTCCAGTCTCTTACTCAAAGAAATTACACAATAAATAACTATAACCTCGTTATAACCTCTTACAGGAGAATCACAAACATTTCACACGTGATCATATGTTTTCCCACGTGTGATTATATAAATAGCTCAGAAACACACAAACATTCGTCCACGTTATCATGTTTTACACTGTGTGAAATTACGTGAAAAATAAAAATGATGTAAGGGGAAGGACAAACACGTGCACTGCACGTGAAAATGAATGAATCACGTCTAAAAAATGACTGAATTAAATAAATACAACTGAGTTAAAGTAAAATGAAGTACGTGCATTAATATAAGGTTATAAACAACGGGTGAAAGATATAAATATGTGAATGATTTTTAAGATTTATATTTCTTTTTGTAAGCTCGTGACATCCAATAATGATCAGTAGCGTATAATAAAGATGACTTTGATAATAAACCATTTTATTGCGGATCATTATGGGATGATTTCATTTCCCGCTTTAAAATATGTAGGCCAATTTCAGTCCAAATGTCCAAAATTTCAGTCCAAACCTTTTCCAGATTTTATTTTCTAGACTTTTCTAGAGCAGGTTAAACATCAGTATTTCAGCCTGCAGTAATAATATAATTACTAGACTCCAGGCTACAGTGGTTCCAGCAGCCATAAGTGCCTTATATAATAGGTGCCGTTTTTTTATTATTAACGCCATAAAAGGAGGACACGTACCCATAAATGGCGTCTTTGTCGCGCTTTAGCGCGTCGTTAACAGCCGAGCCCATGCCGGGAGCCGCCGCCAGCGGGTAGTGGTGCGCGTGCAACGCGGCGGCTGCGGCGGCTGCGGCAGCGGCGGCGGCACCGGGACCGGGACCCCCGTGAACCGCGTGGACGGCGCGCGCCGTTGGGTGAGGCTCGCCGTACACCGACGGGGCCGGCATCCCGAGTCCGTCCCCTCCGTAATGCACCAGATCCTCGTACTAAACACACACAGAGACACAAACACACCGAATTAATGCCGTCAGATAAAAATACGGTTTGAGCAACAATAACAACAAACCACAAATAAAAACCGTTATTATAATATTATAGTATAGGCCTGAGCAATAATAATAAAATTTTAATTCAATACAGACTCGTCACATTCCTGACTCAGTTTTATACACACATATAAAAGTGTTAGTAGTATTAGTTGTATTAATACTAAAATAAAAAAATAAATAAAATCATAGCTAAAAGAATTAGGATTAAATGTTTAAACAAGACTACTGCCATGCATTCAATAAAACCGAATAAACATTAATAATTAATATTATAATCAACACTAAGAAACATGGAGCAAGTTTTTATTAGTGCATGTTTAAAGGTTAAGTTAAATTAACCTCAAATCTGATCTAATTTCAGATTGAATTTTCTCAAATCTGATAAGACTAATGATAATTGGGCAAATTTTACACTAATGGCACAAAAGTATTTTTTTTAGTTTGTTAAAAATATTTAATAGTTACAAAAACTTTCTAGGACACTAACTTCAAAAATTTAGTTTAAGCAAATATATAAGCACATATATATATATATATATAAAATAAATAAAACATTGTATGAGGCCCTGAACAAAATGACTGTGTGTGTGTGTATGTGTGTGTGTGTGTGTGTGTGTAGAGCCTTCATTAGCAGTGTTTCACTCTTTCCATCTATAGACTACTAACGGTGTAAATATTAAAGGAAAAATAACATAAAAATAACTAATTATTATTTTCTAATCTTGAATCTTGGATACATGTTAGAAAGAGTGTTTTAATTTAATTTGCAAATAAAAAATGTCCTCAAGCTTTGGATTCAAATTTGTACCTATGGAAACGGGCCACGTCTTAAGTCTTGTCTTAGCGCGCACACACACTGATTACACACACACGCACACACACACACACATATATACACACACATTTTTGTTTTGTTTTGTTTTGTTTTAGTCAAATATATTTTAATCTTTTGTCAAATCGCCTGTAAATGTGTATAGATTCAGGTGAGCTAAAATAAAGTTAAACACACAAGTGGCATCAGATGAAATCTAAAATAAACAAGTTGTCTTTGGTATAATTAGTTCTGTGGCATTGAAAACAACAATAATTCCTATAATAAAATATTTGTTTGGTGTCAACAAACAAGTCCTAAAGACCACCATAACTACCGAAAATTATATCAATTTCTTGAATATTTAATTCACTGTGGCACCAAAACAAAACCAGAACCAGGTTAACACACTCATCTGTTGACCACCTTGTCTCCCATCTTTATTTTTTAAGACTGATAACCATTACATTGCTGTTATTGATTCACTCCGAATCATATGTTTACACTTCTGTTGAATCCAAGTAGATACAAAATCACTTTTTTCTGGTGTATTTGGTGTATTACGCACCCGCTGCGCCATGAGGAGGAGGTGGATGAGGAGAAGGAGGAGGAGGAAAAAAAAGAAGAGGAGGTTGTGGTGAAGGAGAAGGAGAAGGAGGAGAAAAGGTGGTGATGATGGTGGAGGTGGAGGTGGTGGTGGTGGTGGTGGTTGGAGGTGGCCGCGCAGCACCGAGTCCCCGCTCACACCGAGGCCGGCTTGGGGCGCTCCGAGGGCGGCTGTGCGGAACCACGGAGCCGCTCGGACCCACACCGCATCAGGGAGTCAGTCCACCGAGCTCGGGCGCTGCTCACACACACCGAGACATTGTCAATCCTCCGACAAACTCCTGCTCGTTATTGAGTGCCAAAAGTGCCAGGTTCCACCTTCTTCCCTTCTTCTTCTCCTTTCCTTTCTCTTTTTTTTTCACTAAAGCCACAAAAAGCAACAAGAAACCAAAGAGTCCACGGTGGAGATGATCCAAAATGGTGCTGCGTTTATTCCAGCCGTGTTTACAAGTCGGATAAAATCCCCATGCTGTCCGCAGAAAGTCGCCTAGTCTTAATTCAGTGTCGTGTCTCCGAGCTGGAAAGCTGGAGAGAGAGAGAGAGAGAGAGAGAGAGAGAGAGAGAGAGAGAGAGAGAAGGAGGTATTGAGGGAGTGTTTGTCCTTAAAGGAGCCGCTATAGCACACATCAGCAACCAGCCCCTACAACACACTACAACATGGTATCAAAGCCATAACGCATCATTTCACTTTACATTATGAGCCACTATTATGTTCTTATCTCATTCTTTTATTATAATAAACGACCCCAAACCCCAACCAAAAATGTTATAAACAGGCTGTTATATACCTCTGGGTAGCCTATATGTTTGAAATATTACACTGAGGAGGTTTATAAGTATAAATGTTACTATTAAAGGTATAAAGGGCTTAAGTTTACAAATTAAGCAAATTAATTAAATTTACAAAGCAAACAAATAAAGTTTAATGTTCAATAGTTTTTAAATACTTAACAAATTACTTATAAATCAATGTTGAAATTTCAACTTTGAAAACACATTTAAATTCAGACTGTTACACGTTAAACCAATGTCATGATATTAATATTGTTTCACTTCGTCAAAATCCAACATTGATTCAACATTGAATTACCCTGAAATGCCCTGAAATTTAGATAAAGTATTATGGTCTTATTTGATTATAATAAACTTCCCTTTCCACATCCTCACCCCCCAAAATTTATATAAACAGGTTATGTTATATAGCACTGGATATATGTTCGAAATATTACACTGAATAAGTTTATACAGATTAATAGTAAACTTCTTACCACACCCGACTGACCTTCAACATTGAAATGATGTCAGCTGTTGTCAGCGTTTAATGTTAACCAGTTGTGAAAAAGGTTAAATTACTTGTAAATTAAATATAAATTTCAACTTTGAATCCACATTCAAATTCAGACGATTACACTCTGAACCACCGTCATGATATTAATGCTGATTCACTTTGTCCAAATCTATCAGTGATTCAACGTCCATTCAACCGTGAGTTATCATTGAGATGTCATCTGGGTGAAGGTCAGACCTTGAAATAAGACTTTGCATATACACCTATATAGGACGTCTACATTTGAATAACCTTAAAAGCCCTAGAAACTTCAGGAACATCTGAAGAATTTTCCATGATTTGTGTTTTTTTTGTTTAAAGACCTGAACAAAGGGAGAGTTCACACTGCTTATGAAAAAAAGTGACTACAAAATAAGCTCCACAAAATAGTTCCCAGCCAACCTCAAGAAACCCTATGATGTACATTAAACCTTTAAAGGTTCCGTCTGAGTCACAAACACGAGTACTTGGAGCTCAAAGCTCCTTTTGCACTGTTCTGTTGTGGTTCAGTAGACGACGAACAAAACAAAGGATCCAAGTTTCTGGACATTCTGGGAAGTTCTTCAGGTTATCTCAAAGCCAAAAAAAAAACAACCGGTTCCTAACATTCTTTAGGTTAAATCTAGAAGGGTTTATTGATCCGTACTCTGGAGGAACCCTTAATGTGACTATGCAATGGCTCAAACCAGAACCCATTTGAGGTGCTCAAAGAACCCATCATTAATTCAACAACCTGAGAGGAACTCTTAGAGTGCCTTCAGGAACCTTGTGGTGGGAGTTTTCAAAAACGTGAATTACTCCTAGAGGAACACTTATTTGAATAATTCCTTGTTGGACGTTTTTTGCATAACATCTGCTGAGGAACAAGCAAACAAGCAAACAAACAAGGAAACATGCAAAAAAATAAAATCGCCTACCTCTTAAGAAAAAATCATTTAAAAATTGATTTACATTTTGCACAATCACAGGCTTGTTATTCACACAGGATTGAAGGTCAAATCTACCCAGATAGCAAATGAGTCATGGCCCAGATCTGGCCCACATTTAATACATCGTCACACCCACATACCACAGTCGAATGATGGCGATGACTTCATCTGGATTCGGGTACCAGAACTCAGCCAGGAAAATAATATGTCTGGCTACAGTTGGTCCAGATTTGGACAAAGAAAATTAAAACATTTCACATTGGTGGGCTGCATGTGGACCACATGTGGCCTAATTTTTGCATGCCATGACAAAGTTTAATTGTGGCTGCCAAAGTTGGGCCATGTATTGGGACCGATACACTTGGCATTCCCACAAATGCCTTAACCGGGCCATATTTGGCCCAGAATTGATTCTTATGATTGTCCCTTTTGACTTCTATTGTTCCATTGTCAAACCCTTCAACTGAGTATTTGTATCTCAGAACCATTTTAGGAAAGAACCTCTAAAGAACCTTTAAAGAACCTTAAAAGAAAGTATGAATCCCAGACTCATGGCCTGGTCACCTCCGTCTCAGTCCACTGATCTCTTTCCATTAAAACTAAACAGCAGAAATGTGTGTAAATTAATATTGTAAGTATGAATGTAAACGTTTCGAATGCAGAAGAATAAACAGTTTAAATCAGACTCTGACTTTGTGGCCTGTTGTTTTTCTGGTCTGGAGGAATAAAGGCTATAAAACACTCAGTGTAAAATGGTTTGGATTGTTTGTTATCATAACTTTCCCGGCGTCTGACCAGAAAAGTCCATGCATGTCAATCCTCACTCCGGTCTAACAGAGACTGAGCATAAATTTACTGAGTTCTGGCTCGTCTAAAATACACATGCTTTCGTGGTCTGTGTTAAGAGTGACGTCTTCTACGTAACCAGACGACTTTGTTGTAAAGTGTAATAATTACTTTATTACTGTTCAGGGTTATATAATAAGACACAGGGTGGTGTGATGTCCGAACATTTTTTTTTTTTTTTGTTTTTATACCACAACAATTTGCAAATTAGGTTACAATTTTTAATGTATTAATAAATGACACATCATGCTTTTAACTGTTTATATACTTAAGTGACAGAAAAAACTGGTACACACGAGTCTGCTGGTGGCTCCATATTGAAATAGGATTTGTTTAGCTGACATTCCATGGGACCTCTGGTAACACATGAACACAATGACGAGTTCCACCAGTTCATGTCCTGCATTCATTCTGATGGTTTGTCCTCTTCCAACAGGACAATGCACCACCACTCATAGTCTAGAGACGAATTATGGTTAGAGGAACACTGATCTGAGTTTGGGGTTTTGCCGTTCACACCTAAGTCACCAGATCTCAACGTTATTAAACACGTCTGAAGAAATGCCATCCAACGTGCTGCTTTGGACCACAGAAATCCTACATCTAGGAGTACAACAAAATTGTGGAGCGTTCTGCAGGATGTCTGGGGTTCACAAGCTTGTGGAGTCCATGCTCAGTGTCAATGGACCTACCAGGTATTAGACTGGTGCAGCAGTTTTTCTGGCACCTCAGTCTAGTTGAATTCAGTACATTTCATGTTGTGGAAAATTTCAAGGTCGATAAACATCTTCTTACTTTGATAAAACTCCTCACAGGATCAATTCAAACATTTTTTTTCTTTTTTTAAAAATTAACAACAGGTTTTAATCTGTTTTTTAGTATTTGTTTGTATGGCAAGTCCATTATATACAGTCCTGCCTAGGCTATAAAAAACATAACGTATTAGAATAAGCCCATTAATATAAATGACAGGTTTGTATTACAGTTTACGAGAACTATTTTCATGTTGGGTCATTCCTTACTTCACTCAGGACACCATCTACACCAATCAGCCATAACATTCAAACCACTCAGCTAAGTGTATAACACTGATTATCCCATTACAGTGTCATCTGTCAAGTGGTTAGATATATTAGACAGCAGGTCAACAGTCAGTTCTCAAAGCTGTTGTGTTGGAAGCAAGAAAAATGGGCAAGCATAAGGATCTGTAATGTCTAGGCGACTGGGTCAGAAAATCTCCAAAACATGCCGGTCTTGTGGGGTGTGTCCAAAGACGCAGCGGTTGGTACTTACCAAAAGTGGTCCAAGGAAGGACCGGTGATCTACAGAAGGATCTGTTGCTAATGTGTCGGTACCAGGTGCTACAGAACACCTTCAGAGGTTCTGTGGAGCAAGTGATAGGTTTATCTTTAATCCACGTGCGCCTCCTGCTGGACTAAAGAAATACTGCATTGTTTACATTTCAATAGTCGTAAAGAAGAGGTGGGGGGGGGTTTAGTGGGGGAGTGTGTAAAAAATAGTCTAAAACAGGAAAACACAAACTAAAGCTCAGTCAACACAATTAACACTTTTATTAATTATTATGCACTTTTATTCTGTAAAAGCACTTTATTATCCCAATACACTTTTGTATTTTGTATTTAATTGTTAATTTAATGTTTTAAATGAACTTTTTAATTATTAACATATTTTAATTTCTTCTCCTTTAAATATATTCATTTAATCTTGTAATTTCCTTACATGGTTGATTTATTTTTATTTGAATTTCCTTTCTTTTTTTCTATTATTTTAAAGTATTTTTTGGAGCTAAAATCATATTAAAGAGGCTATTAAAAAAAACATATTTTATGTAGGCTTGTGGTTAAGGAACCGGCCTTGGGACCAGAAGGTCCCTGGTTCGATCTCCACAAAATCTTAGACGTAACTGAAGTGCCCTTAAGCAAGGCACCTAGCCCTCAACTGCTCAGCAGATACTGTGGATAGGAGCTGCTAACTGCTCTTGGCACATGTCCTCATCACCCCCAGTGTTCACTAGTGTATATGTGTGTGTTTTATTGCACAGATGGGTTAAATGCGTTGGTCAATTCCAATGCACAGTGGTCAAAAGTGTAGTTCACTTTCATTTCACCAGGGTTTGCCTGAGAGGGATAAACCTTTTTTTTTTAAAGGTGTACATTTTCTTCACTACAGTTACATCACCTGGTCCAATTTATTCTGCATGAACCCAACCTGCCTTGTGGCCGATTATTCAGGCTGGTGGGGGAGATGTAGTGGTGTGGGGAATGTCTAAATATTACTGTTATTGACCAGGTGCAGCCCCTTATTGTCACAATTTACTCATCTTCTAACGGCTACTTCAGGCACAATAATGCACCATGTGACAAAGCTCAATTTCTCACCGGTTCCACAGGTGAGAATCCTACAGGAATCTTTCTAAGACATAGCGAAATTCATTTTATGCCAAATTGAAAAGCCAACCGAGGCTTTTCTGAGGTTCCAACCAAGTATCAATAGGGTAAGAAAGTGGCTTCTGAGTGTGTGTGTGTGTGTGTGTGTGTGTGTGTGTGTGTATTTATATTTTTACACACAGACAGCTGCACCACTCTTAATAAAACCCAACACAAGACATCTGTCTATGAATGTGCTTCTAATATTATTTGGTTATTTTGACATCGCCTTGTTTGAACTTGGTGTGTCATCACCCAAACATTTGAAGAAGCCGTAATGGCTTGGAGCAACTTATTTCATTATGAGAGCATACAGATGATGTTTTTCTGATTCAAATCTTTAGTTATTCGCCAGTTCACTAATGAACCATTATCAAAAACATGCCACATTGTGTGCCACATCCAGCGTCTGTTCTACACAGCTCCAGGGATCTGTTGGGGGGGGGGGGGGTTCGAGCCTCGGTCTGGTCTCTGTCTGTGAGGAGTTTGGTGTTCTCTCTCCACATCTGAGTCGGTTGTTCCTGCCTTGCGCAAAGTGATTCCAGGTGGGCTCTGGACAAACCGCGACCCTGAGGGACGAAGCAGATAAGAGAACAACTGACTGACTGACTGACTTCCACATTGTGAACACATTGTGTTTATATTGAAATGGATGTGTTTAGTGATTCCTGTGCTGTCTTGTTGGTTGGTGTTGTATTCTCATGACTGTTGTGAGAACTTGGAGAAGTTGTGCGTCACGGGCGAGACGTTCATAGTTGTTTCTAGTGTAGTTACAATGGCGTTAATAATCGTCAGATGTCTCTTTGTTTCTCACTTTTTCAGCGATCTTGACGTCAGATTTGTGCAAACGCTGGACTCAAAGTCCCAGAATGCCATGCAGCTCTGCGGTACTGAGTTACAGCAGAGACTCGACTCAGCATGTTACAGTTCTATGACAAGGCAAGTGTGATGAGGAACTGGACAGACTAAAAGAATAAAGCGCTGCTGCATCGCTGCCTTTAGGTAGATATGAAGCAAGGTTAGAATCCCACTGCACCAGCAGCCAGCCGAAAGGAATTGTGGGTAATGTAGGAAACTGTCCATCATGAAATAATCCATCTTGGACATGTTTTAAAATCACATATTAATCATAAAGATAAATATACAGTGTGTTCATGGTGATGTTTCCCCTCAACAAGGTTAGCAATATGTATTTCTGTAACATAACCACTAGGTGGCAGAAGATAACAGGGTTTGATGGCACCTGAAGCTGATGGCTCTGTTAAGATCATTAATATTTTTATCCTCAAAGGAGTCCAAAAGGACATATTTACACAATATCCCTGTTTTCCAGCGAGACATGTTTTGTGTCTTTGTGTTTTTATTTAGCCTGTAGGTACAAGGCCATGTTGTGTCTGAACTATTATTAGTAGACTTTGTCTGTAAGACTTGGCTGTTTTGGAGGAGGTTCTCATGAGTGAAAATTCATGAACTTCAGTAAACACATAAACACATCAGCGCTTGTGGCAGTTAACCTCAGGTACAGAGGTTTGGCCCAGGGTGTGGCCCCGGGGACTCCAAAACCAGATAGCATACGGATGAGGGCCACTTAAGTCACTGTCAGCATCTGTAAACTGCACGTAAGCCAAAACTGGTCCACATATTAAAAATGCTCATCCGGCCCACATGTCCCGAAACATATCTGGGCCACGTCTGGCATGGAAAATTGCAAAATTGTACATGTGGTTGAGTTGTGGGTCATTTCTGGCAGTGGCGATTTAAAGATGGTTGAGATGTGGCTATGAACTGGCCGAGATCTGGCATCCGCATTCTGTGCCATCATTCTATGTAGATACCAGATGTGGCCCAAATTTGGCTAGTGCCTCCATATCACATCGAGTCTTGTATCTGGCATATAGTTTCACCCTTATGCCCCAAAATTGGTAGGCATGTAGGAGTCCCCAAGACAAACAGATCTGCCTGTGCCATGCCCAACATGAAGTGAGTCGTTTTGGATTTTGTGCATTTTGACGCAACATACTTCAACATGCGCCATGCATCGCCTAGTACAGTTCAAACTATACTTGCTAGATGAGTGAAAGTGAACCGCTTATTGCTCGCTGTGCTTGCCCACAGAGGAATCTGACCTCTGCATTTAACTCATCCGTGCAGTAAAACACAAACACACTAGGGGGCAGTCAACACACATGCCCGGAACAGTGGGAAAACCGTGTCTATGGCACCTGGGGAACGGTTAGGTTCCTTCTTCAAGGGCACTGCTTCTGGGTTGTAGGAATCAAACCGGACAATGTCCACGGCTGCCCCATAACCATGGTTATGATGGTGTCAGCATGCCCATGCCCAGGTATAGCGCCACCATCTGGTAACAGAAAGAGGTGCTTTCTCACGGATCTCGGCTATAACACTGCTATAGGTAGCTCATCGGATTCATTTCCAATTTGGTGTACAGACAGTCACAGACGTCCTGATTTTTATATTGTGAAGTGATTTTTGACATGTTGATTAGTGTAGCCTTGGTGGAAAGGGTGAAACTTGGAAATCTCTGAACAGACTTTCAGGTTGTTCCATCAGACAGGATTGTTAACAGGTCTGAGTTGGTCTAGAGAATACATGAGGTACTCCCTAAGACATATTCGATCCAGAGTCATAGGGATGTCTGGTTATGTGTTCAGCGCATGACAGCGGTGTTGCTAACTCACTGATGTCAGAAGGCATTACATGCTTATTAAAAATGAAACTGAACTTAAGATCCGATATGAACAAGCGTGCTGAAAGAAAAAAAAGTGACAGTGTTCAGCTAGGCAGGGAAGTTTTGTACATATTTATAGATTACTGTGAGTCACACTGTGTCCTAATCCGCATCACCACGTCTGTGTGATATGACTGAAAGGAGTGAATGTGGTTTGGGGGAAGATGTTTACGTAAAAGATTTAAGATGAGTTACACTTCCTTCGCTTCCGGTAGCTACAATAGGGTCGTAAAAGGGATGCGTTCTATTATGATCAGAGACGGGTTACATAGACCGATTAGGCATTACACCCATACAGTACGTGGTCTTTCCCCAAGGTTTTCCGGTTTGCAAAGTTCATCTGGATCAACTCGAGTTTCCAGCACAGATCCCCAACCTCACCCCCACTGAACACCTTTGGGATAAAATGGAACACTAACTGAACCCTAGACCTCCTCACTCAACATCAGTACCTGATCTCAGTGATGGTCTTGTAGCTGAATGAACATAAATCCACACCCCAAAATCTATTGGTAAATCTTTCCAGAAGAGTGGAATGGGATGGGAAATCTGGAATGGGATGATCAACAAACATATAGGGGTGATAATCAGGTGTTCACTATATTTTAGCCATATGGTGCGTATAGAAGTAAGAAGAACATTAATAAGTGTAAACCCAAAATATTCCTCTAATTAAAGCATGTCTCCTAAAGGAGTGTAATGTAGAAACATATACACCGAAGTGCCAGAAAAACTGGTACACCAGTCTAATACAGGGTAGGTCCCCCGTGGGAGTGTAGAACTGAGAAATACTACAGGGCATGGAGTACAGAGTCCACAAGTTTGCACAAATATTCTGTAGGCAAAGTGAACACCACAGTTCTGAGATCTGGTGACTTTGGTGTCAGTGGCAAAACCCCAAACCCCAAAGATGATTGTTTCCCTAAGAAAAATTTGGTGTCTCTAGACGTTGTGTGGTGGTTCATTGTCCTGTTGGAAGAGGACAAACCCATTAGAATGAATGCAGGAAAGGAGACACACATTGTTCAGCTGTTACAGAGACGTTTGTAGACATGGGGTCCCGTGGAATGCCAGCTAAACAACCCCCATACCATTATGTGAAAGTGAAAGTAAAAAGTGAACCATTGGCCTACTGTGCTTGCACACAGAGGAACGTGACCTCCGCACTTTACCCATCCATACAGTGAAACACACACACACACACACACACACACACACACACACACACACTAGTGAACACTAGAGGAAGTGAACACACTTGGAATCGGCTCACTGTAGTGATTCTTTAGAGAGCACTTACAACAAGCATGTTCGAAAGAATCAGTTTACTGATGTGATTCGCAATTAAAACAAGCGTGTTCTACAGAATCGGTTCACTGAGGTGATTCGTTCGAGCGCACATAAAACGAGCCTGTTCGAAAGAATCGGTTTACCGAGACGATTCTTTCTAACGCATTTACAGCGAGCGTGTGAGAAAGAATCATTCCACTGGAGTGATTCTTTCGAGCGCGCTTAAAACAAGCGCGTGAGAAAGAATCGGTTCACTCAAATGATTCTTTATATGTGAAAGAGAACAAGCGCAGCGCGAAATCCCTTTCGTCCGAAACGCTCGGTCCTTCGGTCCTGACGTCATTACTTCCGCCCCCCCCCCCTCTACATTCACCTAAATACCCTCTCCCTCCTCCCTCCCCCCACCCAATTTCTCTCTGTCTCGCTCTCTCTCTCTCAGACACACACACACACACACACGCACGCACTCAGTCGGTGGCTCTTTGCCTTTGCTGACTGAAAACGATCCAACATGGAGTGAAGCCCGGAGCGGCGATGGGGCTCGCGCGGGGCCGTCCTCACCGAGAGCAGCACGCGACCGCAGCCGCGGGGTTGTCGTCGTCGTCGCCGCGCGCGCGCTCATCACAGACCGAAAGCTCCAACGTCCACGAGACCATCGGACTGGATTACACGGCGTCGCGCGCTGGTTAAAGGGCAAAGACGAAAAAACAAACAAGCGGGACGGGAAGCAGAGGAGAGAAGAGAAGGAGAGAGGAGGCGGAGGGGGGTAACCAAAAAATCCTCCGCTATACTACATATCTAGACGAAAGAGGCAAAAACGGGAAAATATAGACGCCGCGAGACCGGATCGGATCGGCGGGGGAGACAAAATGGAGCCTGGACGCTGGTGCGCGCGCGCTCTGGGATGTTATTATTGTAGGTGAAACGAGAGAGTTAAAATGACCGAGGAATCGCAGCCAGACGAGTAAGTACCCCCCCTCCCCTTCAGCCCCCCCC
>JAOVVF010000027.1:13107381-13118777 GCA_028565595.1 Duopalatinus emarginatus
ATTACATTTACTTCATTACTGTCCAACCCTGTTTAAAAGTGTCTGTTTCAGGATATCGTTGTTATTGCTATCCAATTCCATGTATTTCCTACCCTTAAGGTCTTTGGCTTTTCATATCGCATGGAAAAGTAGATCAAAGTCCCTGGCTTCTAGCATTAGCAATGGCGTTAAACACCTTCCTTTTGGCTAAGCGAGCACTTTAGGAGCTTAACATTAACTCCAGTCAGGCTCAGTAACCTACTCTGAATATGTAAGGGATAAAACATGATGGGAAATGTGGAGAATAATCCACGACAGGGCGGTGTGACGCATAACGAGTTTGATCGTGTGTCACTTACGTCATGGCCGCTATACACTGGAATGCCAAAAAAAAAAGGTACACTAGTCTGATACTGGGTAGATCCTCTATGGGGCATGGACTCCCGCGGACCGGTCCACTATTCTCTTGAACTCCGAGGTCTAGGATTTCTGTGTTCCTTGCAGCCTCGTTAATGTTGAGATCTGGTTACTTAGGTGAAAATGACAAAACCCCAAACCCCAAAAAAGATGAGTGTTCCTCTAACACCTCTAGACGTGTGTTGTCCTGTGGGAAACCAATCAGAATGAATGCAGGACATGGACGGCTGTCAGAAAGGATACACACATGGTGTTCACCTGTCAGAGACGTAGACGAGTGTGGATGCACCCGGCGTCACATGGACCCCATACCATTATGGAGCCTCCACCAGCCTGTGCGTTTTGCATAGGCTTGTCTGTACCAGTTTTTCTTGTACTTTAGTGCAAACAGTAGTTCAGTGACCAGCCTCTTCTTCATTCTCTCTAAACAAAGCTCTGAAACTGGAGACTCCTTCCACAGATGTTAAAAAAAACAACAGTTACACATGTTTTATATTCTGATAATTACACCAGAAGCGCATTATTATTACAAACCTGCCCGTAATTTATAGCAGGAACGACTTTCAGATCGGCTGCTATAGAAAACGAATCAACAATTTCCAGCCAATCAGAATGAAGAACAGCACTTTGGCACCGTCTTTGCTTTACACACACTATTGATTAGCGCGCTACACTGATAGCATTCGGCTCCCGCGGGTCCGACCCGTTCAGACTCCCAGCTCCAACTCTTCTCTGGATATCACTGCTCTTTATCTTGTTCTCGCAGAGGTCTTGTGGACAGAGTGTGTGTGTGTGGCTTTGTGGGGGTTGTTATCTTTTATTATTCTAATTTATGACCTGCTCACACCCGTGCTGAGCAAACACACTCACACACTCATTCACACACACACACACACACACACACTCACGAGGCAGGCTGGAATGTCAGGCAACGTATAATAATAAATAGTAATGGTCCGAGAAATGCCTGGGTTTTTATCCGCAGATGGAAAAAGGCTGAATTATAATATCGCCGTATTTAACGATACCTATCATGGGATTTATGTTTAAAAAAAAAATCGTAGCCATGTCCAAAACCATAGCGGATAATATGCAGTGTGCTCATGAAATCCCACAATGCACTGTAACGGGATAGTATAATTCAGTGCACTTCTTAGAAATACACTTTCCTCAAGGGTTCTTTGGATGCTCAGGGATTTTCGTGTGCCTGGAAGCCGTTCTGATAGGAAAGTAACTGATGTAGCCAGACCTTTTAGATTGGACCCAGTGAGTTTATTGGGGCTGCAGTCGTGAATGGGGCGAAACACGAAACCACATCCATAAAAAAAATATCATAACGTCATCATATGTCATCTGTACATGGCCCAAGTAATGATATATATGTTAATTTCACACAGCTCAGCGACATGTTACAAGCAAGCTACAGTAGCGCAGCTAACGTAACCTTAGGCTACGTTATATAAAGTGTTATGAATTCAGTATCAGTGGCATCATAACGGTAGCTAAAGCTAAAATGCTGACCAAATCCAGCTGCCTTCAAATAATCAACACTGTCAAAGTAAAAGAAAATGTCAGAACAATGTTTGCTCACCTGGTTATTGTGTTAGCTAGCTTACACGCTAGCACACATGCTGACGGTGCTTGTTGTTAGATGATGAGATGAGGAGAGACGTTGAAGGCAGAAACAACAACAATGACAACAACAAAAATACTACCACTACTAATGCTAATAATAATAATAATAATAATAATAATAATAATAATAATAATAATAATGGCATACAGCGGTGGCTTTACACGAAGTTCCATACTAAAATGTTACAAAGGTGGTTTGGGGGGTTCTAGCTAGACTGTTTCATTAAACCAATGCTAATCAATGACAGCTAGCTAGCATGATCCTTCTCGCTAATCAAGAAACCGCACACTAACACATACAAGCTACACTTGACGATGCTAGCACAGCGAACTGAAGCTTATCTCAACCAGTTGTCTTGTCAGGAAAAATGCTGACTCACTCCTAATGAAAGATAAAGGTGTGCTGGTTAGCATTTTTTTCCTGACATGATAACTGTTTGAGACTAGCTTCAGTTCTCTGTGCTAGCATTGTCAAGTGTAGCATCGCAGCTTTCATCCACTGCTAGCAATAGCGTTATATTTGTGCATCGTAGTAAAGTTCAGCTAGTAATCAATACGAGCTGGTTAGCATGGTCTCCTCTACCTAATCAAGAAAAAAAAACTTACTCACACACATGAGCTACAATTGACAATGCTAGCTAGCACAGTGAACTAAAGCTAATATCAACTAGTTGCTATGTCTGGGAAAATGCTGACTCGGTCCTGATGATTTTAACAACAATTCAAACATAACATACAATCATTATCACCTAAGGAAGTGCCACTTAATGGGTTTTTTTTCTGACATAACTTTAATTCTGTGTGTCAGCATTGTCAAGAGTAGCTAGCTGTCCTAGCACTAGCATTTGTTTTATGTCGTACAGTGGATTACAGTTGAGCTAGAAATCATTGAGAGCTAGTTATTGTGATCTTCTCTATCTAATCAGGAAAATACTCACAATATTCACTTGATAGCTACACTTTACAATGCTAGCACAGCGAACTAAAGCTAATCTTAGCTGACTCAATCCTAAAGATTTGATGTCGATCTATGCACACGGCTAACAATTTTTTGAAAAGCTAATAGAATGCCAGCTAGAATTTTTCCTAACATTATAACTTGTTAAAATTAGCTTTACTTTCCTGTGCTAGCAATGTCAAGCGTAGCAGTGCAGCTCTTATTGATTGCTAGCTTGTTAGCAGTAGCATTACTGTTATGCAGTGAATAGCTAGTTAGCACGATCTGCTCTACCTAAACGGGAACTTAGCACAGTGAACTAAATCCAAACTTAACCACTTACTAAGTCAGGATGACTTTATCCTTAATCCTTAAAAGTGCCAGTTAGCATGATTCCACCTACAGAGTCGAGAAAATGCTAACTCCCTGTCGCCATTTATTGCTAGCAAGTGGTAGATAGTACATGCTAATTTCCTAGCTGCTTGCTCATACTGTGAAGTTTTAGTAAGGTAGCGTTACACTGTGTTTTTTAATAAGCACTTGATTATTGGTCTAAGCTTCTTTTATTTATTTATTTTCACTGATTTATCAGGCAGCGTATAGGGCGCGCGTAGGACAACAGCTTCGTATACGTCCGACAACATTCATACAATTGTACAATACTGAAGGCATTTAGAAAACGGATGCAAATAATAAGATTGATGAATTATTATTTTTTTGTCATGCAGTCTTGTCTGGCTTGTATTTTTTGTTTGTTGGCCGTCTGTACATGTATAAGGTGAAAGCCTTAGTCTAGGAAATGTACAGCTTAGAACGCAATAAATGTTATATAATAAATAAAACACAGTGAGTCATGCTCTTACAGGAGAATAATGCAGCTGGATGAAATAAAGCCGAGTTACTGGTACAACCCCACCTTTTTATTTCTCTATCATGAAAAAAAAAGTTGCGGAGAAACCCGGACACCTTAAACTTTTAATGTCCGAATAATTAACGAGCATTATGAAGTGCTGACACTGGAGACTCCTTTCATAACAAACCTTTCAGAAACCATGGATCCGTTATGATAATTGTTACTAATTAACATTGTTACATTCGTTTAGATTGTCTGGAGCTTCTGCTGTACAGGTCTGTAGATAAAATGTTACTAATGTAGCGTTAATATCGTCAGAATTGCTGTTACAGACGTAATTAACATTTCTGGCCAATCAGATTTGAGCCTGTAACTGCTGTGGTTCAATAAAATGCAATTCAACAAAGATTTCACTTTGGTTTACGATGTTCGATTGCTTCGAGCTGCTGAATTTGGAGCCCACTAACAGGTCAAGACGACTTCACTAGCTAACTGTGTGTGTGTGTGTGTGTGTGTTGAGCTGTAATTGGCCCATGTGCTGCACTCTGAGCTTTATGGCCATGCAGTAAAGCATTAAAGCCCTTCGCTAGCTGAAAGGTCTCACTATGGTTTGTGATTGTCTAAGCAGGATGTGTGAAGTGGATCATCACTAACACTTCCACACCCAGCATGTCCTTCTGCTCAGCCCACTTCCTGTATCCTGTTCTATTAATGACCTCCGGGTTTCACATGGCTCAGAGTTCAGGGATATGACAGCAAGGAGAACGGCTATAAAGATCAAGAAAGTTTTTATTATTATTATTATTAGCTTTCTGATTAGTGATCTAGTTCATAAAGCATGATTTGGGATTCTCCTTCACCAGACTTCTATACGGCTATATATATATATATATTATATAGGTCATGTTCTACCTTTATATGTTCTCATCTAACATACAGAGGGAAAAGAAGACTTCAGTCAATGTCCACATGACCCACAGAAGTTAAAGAACACTTGTGTGTGTGTGTGTATATATATATATATATATATATATACACATCATACACACACACACACACACACTGACATACACACTGATAGAAAGAAACTGGTACATACCTGGACCCCACAAACTTGTGGAACTATTTTGTAGTCGATGAACACCAGACTTCCTGCAGAACGCTCCACAATTCTGTTGTGATTTTATTTTGAGGTGTAGGATCACACACATGGCGTCCCAGATGTGTTCGATAACGCTGAGATCTGGTGACTTCAGTGTGAATAACAAAACCCCCAAACTCACATAAGTGTAACCACAATTTAATCTCTAGACGTGTGTAAAAAAAAAGGACAAACCCATTAATGAATGCAGGACATGAACTCGTCAGAAAGGAGACACACACAGTGTTCACCCGAGACATTTCTGAGATGTACCAGGGGTCCCCTGGAATGTCAGCTAAACAAACCACATACCTTCATCCAGCCACCACCAGTCTGTTTCTTTGGCATAGGCTCATCTGTACTAGTTTTTTTTGGCATTTCGGGGTATATAATGAACTAAAGAATCAGCCAGTGAATGAGAGAACAGGAAACAGGAAGTGGATGTGCACTTTTTAAATAATCACCAGTCAGTGAAACCAGCGAGGGGATGCGGCCATGCTGAAAAGCTCACCTTTGCTACTGCTGCCCTAGAATCAGCTCGGTGGTGAAGTTCTTCAACCCGACATGAGGGTATTGATTTAGTCCTTCAGATATGTCATGTGTCACCCAGTTTGCGCAAAGGCAAACACCCCCCCCACACACACACACACACACCACACACACATACATGAACGTGTAGTCTATGTGCCGTTTTGTGGCGTCGTGTCCCTATCGTTGGAGCATCTGGAGCCGAGCATGAGACAACAGGAAGTCTTGCCGGTTTTTTTTAGCCGTCGTAGTCATGGCAACCTTGGCAATCTTACCATAGAGAAGTGACAGAATGGGGATGATTAAGTAAAAAAGGAAAAAAAAGTTAAACCTTTTTGTGAAAACATAACGAACGGTAAGGAATCGTCTGGTCGTCTGGATCAGGCAGTGACGTCTGAATTAAGCGTAAACACCGTCGCTGTTCTCTACGTCCGTCTTTGATCTGTAGCCTCGAACCCAGGCATGAAAATCGGGCCCTCAATTAAAGCAGTTCCCACACTCTGTGCCAAGAGCTGGCGCCATTTGCATGAAGAGACTCTTCCTCTTAGCGACTTAGTGACGATTCCAGGTTTACAGATTTTGGGAAAGAGGGGAGCGGGTCATGTAGCACACGTGGCGGAAATCCCAATTAAATGTAAGTGTACTTTTAACATTTCATGGCATCGACCGACAGGATTAAAGCTGCAGTTTGTAACAACAGAAAGTGTCCCTAGATCTGTAATTAATATAGAATTTAAAAAAATACACAGGGGATATGTGATTTACAATATTACCATGAATGTATTGGGGCTAGGTTCCCTATTTTAGGATCCTGTTAATTTAAAAATTTTCTGGCCCTGAAATGACCTCTGAGAAAAACTGCTAGCACTAAAAAACCTTTTATACACAGTTTCAGAAGAGAAGGCAGGGCTGGTCATTTGGTAAGAAAACTGGTTTATCAGAGGTTTTTTTTTTTTTTTTTCCCCGGGTCTGAATTTAGCCCCGCCCCCAGACCAAATAAAACTGCTAAGCTCTGCCACTTGCTTTCAAAAGCACCACATGCATTGTTATAAAAGAGCCGGCAGTAGGGTGGGCAGAGCAGGGCAGGCAGGTGGGCATGTCAGGGCAGGGGGATGGTAGGGCGGGTGACATGGTTGGGAATGGGAAGGCTTGTCAGGGTGTTTATTATTGCGACTGAAATTACAAACTGCTGCTTTAAACTGATCAAGTTAATAAATTAAGCACATAAATAAGTCACAAAGCACAGTTACAAAGTGCTCACACTGGAGACTCCTTCCGAAAGTTGAATAAACAGGTTTTTTAAATAAATGTATATTTATATCATATCATATTATATTACATTACATTACATTGTATTATTATAACATTTAAAGTGTTGATTTTTTTTTTCACCTCCTAAAAAAATGTCAGGTGGCACAACCAAATATTTATTATTTTTGTTCCCTGCTATTTATTCTAAGTTACAAACCTCTTCTTTAAATGTGTATATCAGCTTATTGGATTATATATTTGTCTTTGATAGCATTTTCAGTAAAATAACGTTCTCCTACTGTCCTTTTTTGAAGCCATAAACGTCACTTGGGCTCCTATAAATAATGCAATATCGTGTTTACATTAATTTAAAAATAAATAAAATAAAATAATAATAATTTGAATGATTTATACATTAAAAATACAAAATGCAATGAAAATGTAATTAAATTAAATTAATAAAATTAAATAAACACTCTCAGTTTCCTTTGCGCTGAACTACAGAATGTCTCCTGGCCAATCAGAACCGAGACCTCGACAGCGCTGTGATATGATTGGATGCTTATTTGAAATGTAAATATTTCCACACTCCTGTGTGCATGTGTATTAACCCGGCAGCTTCTGCAGAGATGATATTAGAGAAGGTGAGAGTTTGCCTATCAGCCCCGGGGCTGTGATTAGCTGCAGTTCCCAGACTTTAACTGGCTTTGTTCTGGCAGCACAAAACACCTTTAATCTGCTTCTCCGCACCGCCGCTTTGCATAGCTCTCCTTCTGGGGCGTGGAGGTAAATCCGACACTTCGCTCGGGTCTCAGGTTCTGACACTTCCTCCTCTTTCCCTTTGTCCGTCTCCATAGTGACGACTACCTGGTGCGCGTGAAGGCAGTGGTGATGACGAGGGACGACTCAAGCGGCGGTTGGCTGGCCCAGGAAGGGGGCGGGCTCAGCCGGGTCGGCGTGTGTAAGGTGGTTCCGGCCGATCTGGACCTCCTGGGACGCAACGGGTTCCTCATCTACGGAGAGAGACTCCGAGATAAGCAGGTGTGTGAGTAACGTCGAAGTCTCTGGAGTATAAGTCAAACAACCAACAGACCAGACGTGGTTTTATTTCCCATGATGTTTACACTATTCTGTAATATGGCACTTCATCGCCCCCTATTGGCTAAGTCTAGTTTAGTGTTTGTCCCATTAGTGTTGCCTCAGTGAGTCATCAAGTGTAATACAACAGTTTTATGCCCATATAAGTACATCCAGATCCATCGCCTCAACCGGACACTGCAAAACATGCCATTGGGTCCGACAGTGCTAAAACTTTTACACTTTTATATACTTAGTTATAATTATAGTTTTGACAGAAACAAATGCATTCAGTAGACGCTTACAGAGTGGCATGGACATGTCTCCTGTCCTAGACAAACTGTTAGCATCTTATTGGTATCGCAGCATTTTGAAACCAGGACCAGTAAATAAAGACGGTACCAGATCAGCAGCACTCAGACTTGACAAGGGGACATGAAACGCCTCTATGTGAAGCCTGTCAAACACCCATTACACGTCTTTTGACCGAGTGTCCAACATACCACAGAGAAAGACAATGAAGGTGAGACGAGGCGAGCACCACAGTCGGGTTCCTGGAATAAATAAAACTGAAAGCACACGTGTAAAGCCAAGGATGCTTGCACACAGAGCAATCGGACCTCCATATATAACCCGCCCACACACACTAATGAACTCACACATGCTACGGGGCAGTCACTGTTGCCCCGGGCAGCGGGCAGCCCCATCCATGGCACCCCGAGGAGCAGTCAGGGGTTAGGCGTCTTGCTCGAGTACACTTCAGTCATGTCTGGCAACTGTTCCCTAACCTCAAGCCCATTGCTGCTTTATATACCTGTTATAAGTCTAATACACAGACCGCTGCATTACACGCAGGTGATCCTCAAGTGCTTCCTGAAGAAGGATCTGATCTACACTAAGGCCACGCCCACGTTCCATCACTGGCGAGTGGACAACAGGAAGTGCGGCCTGACGTTCCAGAGTCCGGCGGACGCTCGCGCCTTCGACCGTGGAGTCAGGAAGGCCATCGAAGACCTGACTGATGGTGAGTGAGGAGGGGGAACATTACAGGCAGGAGAGCTGAAACGCCACACACACACACACACACACACACACACATTACTGACACTGGAGACTCCTTCCGTGCATGTTACAAAAATGCCTCCTTTATTAAATATGTTTAAACTTGTGTGTTGGACTTCTATACAATTAGTTATAACATTATGACCACTGACATGAAGACGTTATGACATCACCTCATTACGCTGACACCTGTCGAGGGGTGGGGTATAACAGACAGCAGGTCAGATCTCAAAGTCGAAGTCTTGAAAGCAGGAAAAATGGGCAACAATAAAGATCTGATTGACTTTGATAAGGGCCAAACTGTGACGTCTAGACGACTGGGTCAGATCATCTCCAAAACAGCAGGTGTGGTCCAAGAAAGGACAGGCGGTGATCCAGAGACAGGGTCATGGACGCCTCTTTTCTTTTTCTCTCTGATAGTTGATAAGACAGGATGTTGCAGAGAAACCAGACATCTGTAAACTTCTTTATGCTGCTGACTGGCACTGGAGACTCCTTCCATAAATAAATAAATAAATCCACGAATGATGATGCAATACTTCACATGATGCTGCAGGTCTAGAGTACGAATTTTCGTGAATGAGCCGTCACTATAGAAACGATAGCTGTGGATAACATAATGTGTGCATTAATGCGTGTATTTACGGCGGTGTTTGTTGTGTATGTGTGTAGGTTCCACGACGTCCTCGTCTACTCTACAGAACGAGACGGAGCTGGGAGACGACGACGTCTTCACGGTGAGGGTCTCCCTCCCTCTAACTTTTCTGTCTGACTTACTCACTCACTCACTCTGCCTGTCTCTCGCCCAGGTATCAGGAAATAGTTGATCACAAAGTGTTCACCTGTCTGAGACGTTTGTAGATGTCCCAGGGGTCCCATGGAAATGGCAGTTAAACAAACCCCACACCATCACGGAGCCACCACCATGTATATTGTATAATGTATAGTAAGACAGAACTGTGTGTGTGTGAGCGAGTGAGGGGGGGGGGGGTGTTTTCAGGAAGGGGCCTTTAACCTTTTCCCCCTGCTGCTCCTAATTCAAGACAACACAACTAATGCCTCAAGGCAGGGGAGCTGAAACACCACACACACACACACACACACACACAGAAAGAAGCAGCGACACTGGAGACTCCTTCCACAAAAATGTCACATAAGGTTTTGGACGTGTTTTTTGTTTTTTTTTGGTGTCAGGTCACATGGGCCGTCCGGCAAACGCGTCCCTGTGAATGAGCCGTTTCTATGGAAACAATAACGTACTAGAGAGCAAGCTTGTTAACGTGAAACGGTGATCCGCAGCTGCAGTGTGTTAGCTAGGAAACCAAATAGCAACTCACACACCGAACGGTTAACATACCCCCCCACCCCACCAGCACCCCCCCACCCCCACCCCCCACAGCCCCACCAGCAACGCACGACGGGAAACGTTTTTCGCCTTCACGTGAACATGTTGTAACTGAAAACTTCTGGTCAGTCCAGACTGTCGTCCAGCGATCTATTTAAACACCCAGTCTGGCTCTTACTGTAACTCGTTTCCACACACTGATCAGAGCAACGGTTTGCAATCACACACACACACACACACACACACACACACACACGCTGGCTGTCTTGTTGTTATTACTGGCAGGACAGATCTCCCAGCATGACTCTTGATTCAGATACTGGCTCAAACACCCCCACCTCCCACACACACACACACACACACACACACAGTCTTGAGAGGACAGGAAGTGGTGCAGGAAAAGGATAACTCTGTAGGGCAAAGGTCACGACTGATTGTGGGGATCATCGTCTACAAGCCCTTTATTTCCTCACTCGAGCACAAAAGAGGTGAAAGGTCGAGATCATGGCGTCTGTATAAAAGCGTTTTTAGTGTTTATTTAGAAATGTTATGACAGGGGCGTGTCCTCAGTGTCGTCTCTCAGTCTGAGTGGAGGAGGCGTGGCCTCTGTGTCGCCTTTCAGTCTCAGTAAAGTGTCAGTCTCAGTCTGTCTAAATAAAGGAGGCGTGGCCTATGTCATCTTCGTCTCTGCGTCATCTGTCAGTTTTAGTAAAGGAGGTGTGGCCTCTGCATCACCTGTCAGTCTCAGTGAAGGAGGCGTGGCCTATGTGTCTTCGGTCAGTCTGAGAGAAGGAGGTGTTGCCTCTGTCATCTGTCCGTCTGAGTGAAGGAGGCGTGTCCAAAGTGTCGACTGTCAGTCCAAATGAAGGAGGCGTGGCCTTTGTTATCTGGCCTTTGTCACCTCCGCCTCTGTGTCGTCTGTCAGTTTCATTAAAGGAGGCGTGGCTTGTGTGTCTGTCAGTGTCAGTAAAAGAGGTGTGGCCTGTGGTGTCTCCTTTCTGTTTGTGTGAAAGAGGTGTGGCCTGTGTCGCCTGTCTGTCTGAGTAAAGGGGGCGTGGCCTCTGTGTCAGCTGTCCGTCTCAGTGAAGGAGGTATGGCCTCTGTTACCTTTAAGTCTCAGTGAAGGAGGCGTGGCCTTTGTGTCGCCTTTCGGTCTCAGTAAAGTGTCAGT
>JAOVVF010000027.1:13145443-13154353 GCA_028565595.1 Duopalatinus emarginatus
TTATCTTAATTCTTAAAATTATAAAATCTTAAATCTTTCAAGATTTGCAGGAAGACAAAGTAAACTCAAATTAAATGAAAGTATTAACACAAAATAAAATCTTAAAAGTCGACCTCTATACTGGATTATTTTCCTTGTGTCGACTCAAACATTTTTAAATTGTTGGGAAACACAAACAAAAATAAATAAACAAAAATATTCTGTTTATATCCTCAGTATGAATTTAAGCAGCTTTCAAATGTAAACTTAAGAAAACAAATTACATGAACGTTTACTGAATTGTGAATTAGATCTGGCCTGCGCGCCAAGCATGTGGGCTAAGCCGCTGCTCTCTGTGCATCAACCAAACCTGAAATGGCTTTAAGCCTAGTGCTATTGGTGCTATTCTCATTCTCATTGGCTATTTGTGGTGTTTGTCAAAACATGGACAAAACTAATTCTATCGAGGAAACGCTATATCGCGATAATTATCGTTATTGTTTTATCGCCCAGCTCTACATGTAGCTATGTTCATGTTAGCCATTAACACATCCTATCTTACATAACTAATTACTAGCTGAAAAACACAAACATTCCCATCACAAAATTCCGATTAGAAAATGCCTCTTAGACGTGAACATGAACTCCGTCTTCAGGCCGCATTTGCATACTGGAACATGATTGGCTCTTTGGTTTTATGATGCAACAACGCAGATTCATCTGCAGGATTTTAACCTGTCAGTTTACGGTGACTCACCTCCAGCGGGAAGTTTCCCTGCGTGACGTCTACCACCTGCTGACAGTAGTGTGGGTCTAAGTACAACAGCTGCTCGTCTGAAGGACAGAAAGCGACCAATCAGATCACAGATCACACACTGAGCGGCAAATCGAGACGCACACCACATCACTCACCATGGTAGCCAATGAAGAAGAGCGAGTGTTTGGGTTTCCCGCCGATGATCCCGATACAGCAGTCCAAGTTCAGAAGATTCTAGAAAGCAGAAGGATGAATGATGAGTAGGCACACAAGTCAAAAATGAACATCAGGAAACAAAACTCCGCCCACTTTATCAACATCTAATACCACTATACTGTATGCTCCTGTTACCTAATAAGTAAGGAATGAAGCACAATGCATGCATGCTCTTATAGAAGCGGTCCCGAGACAAGACCGAACTGCCCTTGAGCAGGCCGCTCGCCGCAGGTGCTGCATGACGTCCCAGATGATCTGGTGACTTAGGTGTGAATGACTAAACCCCAAACTCGGATGAGTGTTGCTCTAACCATAATTTGGTGTCTCTAGAGGTGTGTGGCAAGGCACCTAACTGCCCAACTACAGTGTCATGGTTTGGGGTTGCCCCCCGTCCGGGCAATTGTGTTCAGTGCCTCCTAGTCCACACACTAGTGTGTGTGTGTGTGTGTGTGTTTCACTTTCACAAACGCCAATCTGTACTGTTTTTTGTTTTTCTTGGTACTTCAGTGTACATTAGAGCAGCTACAAACAATCAATGCGATACCATTTTTATTTTTCCCCTCACTTTATAACAACAAAATAATAAAAATAACAGCAAAATTGCAGATTGAAAATGTCGGAAAATTGACTGACATACTGACAGACCACTGACACTGGAGACGCCGTTAGAGTCTCTGTCTACTTAAAGACACGGCAACACCGCATTATCCTTTACGGCTGGTTAATATTTTGGAGATTACCTGTGATTCAGGTCTCTACGAACCAGCCGTTACCATAGAAACGACAATGCATCAGATTTGTTGTCACGACACAGAAACATTACAAACATGAAGAAACTAAATCAAAGCCACTTCTCATTCGCAGGTTTTATCCCCAGCTCCGTGTTCCTGATCCTGATATCCTGGGTTTTACCTTGACACACTCGGTGTAGGACGGGTTGAGCGAATCTCCTCCCAGTCGCACCGGGACCAGGACGATGACGGACTTCCAGTCGTCAGAGCTACCGGGGTCAGGGGAGCTCCGTTCACACAGCCGCATCACGTCCCCAGTATACACTGTAAACAAGGAAATGTGTCAGTGTGGACTACACTACACTATACAGGCAAAAGTTTGTGCACCCCTTCCTCACAGACACGCCCTACGATCGAGCGGAAAGCTTTTCATGAAGACTGGAGCTTATTGTATTCTACACAGGAATGGATCAGACGTTCTAGCCTTCACATCCTACCCCATTCCTGTCTCTAGTTCACTGGTTGTCCCTCCTTAGTCCACTTTTGGTAGGTATTAACCACTGTATACTCGGACACACCCCCACAAGACCTGCTGTTTTGGAGATGCACCGACCCAGACGTCTAGACATCACAATTTGGTCCTTAAGATCCATACGCTTGCCCATTTCTCCTGCTTCCTGCACATCAACTTCGAGAACTGAATGTTCACTGCTGCCTAATATATCCAGCCTTTTGAAAGGTGCCACAGCAATAAGATAATCAACGTTTTTCTTCACGTCACCCCTTAGTGGTTTTAATGTTACGGCTGATTGGTGTATATGTATAATAAAGTACACTTGGTACCTGTGCAGTCCTGAGCCACGTACACGACCAGGTCGTCCAGCTCCGTGCATCTGGCCACAGCTTTTCTAAACAAATAAACCAAGCACAAAGTCTGTGAGACATGTTCATTAACGCAACGTCAGAACGTGAACTGGCGGTATCGTGCAGAACGGTAACGCCGTGCCGAGGCCTCTCGCTCACCGCAGTATGTGTGCGACGAGTGACGGCCCGTACCAGTCCCCCGCCTTCTTCCCCGATTCCTTGCCCAGCTCGACCAGCCGGTGAACCCCGAACGGCGCAGCCAGCTCGTCCCCGAACCACGACACCAGCCTGCGGTGGAGCCTCTCGGCTTGTCGCGTCTCTGCGTGTTTCGGGGTGTCGCTGGTGCAGGACGGGCGTTTCTCAGGTCCCGATGTGCTCCATGTAGAGCTGAAGGAGGGGATGGAGATACCGACCGGACGAGACGGCGAGCGGGGTCTCAGCACCTCGAAATCCACATCGGTCAGCGGAGGACAGTCCGGCCATCTCCAGTCTGGAAAAAAAACACGTTAGCAACTGATACTACATGCGACTGGTGCAACGTGTTACCGAGTATCTGTTGCGTACGTCGAGGCAGAAGGTGGAGCATGAGCCCCTGGCCGAGCAGCATCTGTCCGCTGCGCAGCATGCAGCCCCAGCCGCAGTCTGACGTCAGGTTTGACCCTTCAAGCTGAGGAAACTCCTTCCTGTAGGTTAGCCACAGCCGCGAGCCGAACGCCAACCTGAAACGCTCCACTTCCTCTGAGGAAATAGACAGCGAGCTTGTGAAACTGATGCAGGTTTAAAGCAGCAGTTTGTAATTTTAGCTTGGGAGGTAAATTGCTATTGCAAGGGACAGCACTGTTAATACTTCCCCCTTTAACTGACCCCATTCAGCTGTAGAAAAATGAGTTGCCATTTAAGGGTAAGGAAAGAAGGCGGAGCTAAGCAGTGGTGTTTTGTCCAACTCTGGGCCAGAAAACGGTAAACAGAAGCCAGCAATTTTTTAAAAATCTTTTATATGTTGCAAATCACAATTTTCTTAAGGCGTGTTTAAAATCATTCACTTATCACCAGTCTAGAATCACAACAACTTTTCAAATCCCACCTTTAAACAAAAATTTAAAAATGACTAATGGCTGCTTTAATAAAAAAAAAAGCATAGACCAACTACTACATCATCGTGGCAGTATACACAATGCTTCACGGTTCGATCAGTGAAGTAATAAACACTGACAGGTACACACTGGCAGGCACTCACACTGCACGCAACACGTCTATAACAAAAGCACCAAAAGCAAGACAGAGTGACGGAGTGATGGAGGGATGACTCACCTTCACTGTTAAATAGGTACGACTGTCCCATCAGGATCAGCGGCGACGTTTTGTTGAAGACCGTTTTGCCTTTGACTGACCATCCTGCGGGAACAAATGTCAAAGTTTAGCGACCTGTCAGGGCCTTTCGCACGTCCGTCAACAATGATTCACAAACGTGCTAACAAAAATGTGCTAGCATAAACGTTCAACTGACTGATAGCTTAGTTAGCTATACTAACAAGTAGTTTGGTGTTACAAAGTGAAAAGAAGTGGTGGCCCGGTGTCGCGGGCAACCCTATCAACAGGGCCCAGGAAGCAGTTGGGGCTAGGTGCCTTGCTCAAGGGTACTAGTGCCCCTAGCACTTACAGCTTAAAATGTCCTTATTTAAAAACGGATCAGCAGTTTTTTCCGGATCTCTAAACCGTACCGTACTTGACATTGTTCCACGCCGACCTTAGCTTCAGCTTCAGTTTATCCACCTCATCCGGCTCGTCCGCCCCGTCAGACAGTAACCCGTTACTAAAATGCCCTCTCGCCTCCACGACCTGTGCTGAAGAAGCAGGCGGAAGTCTCCTCCCGTCGTCCAGGTCGTTGTGAAGAGCTCCGCCCCTCGTGTACGGGGCGGGGCTGGGGGTGACCGAGTTCATGACTCAGGCCAGGCGGCAATCTCTGCGGAGCGACGTCATCACCACGGCAACCTGTGGAAGGTGGAACAAAGAGAGGCAGTGAGCGTGATGTGGGTCGACGTCCTGATAGCCATCAAAGTAACACGGGACACAGCGTCATAAATAACATAATGTCGGTTAGACTTGTGGGATTAGTTCCCAGTAACAGCACACCCCTGAGTCTCTGTGTGTGATTAGTCCCCAATAACACACTCCCAAGTCTCTGTGTGTGATTAGTCCCCAATAACAACACACTCCCAAGTCTCTGTGTGTGATTAGTCCCCAGTAACAGCACACTCCCAAGTCTCTGTGTGTGATTAGTCCCCAGTAACAGCACACTCCCAAGTCTCTGTGTGTGATTAGTTCCTAGTAACAGCACATCCCTGAGTCTCTGTGTGTGATTAGTTCCCAGTAACAGCACACTCATGAGTCTTTGTGTGTGATTAGTCCCCTGTAACAGCACACTCCCTTGTCTGTGTGTGTGATTAGTTCCTAGTAACAGCACATCCCTGAGTCTCTGTGTGTGATTAGTTCCCAGTAACAGCACACTCATGAGTCTTTGTGTGTGATTAGTCCCCTGTAACAGCACACTCCCTTGTCTGTGTGTGTGATTAGTCCCCTGTAACAGCACACTCCCTTGTCTGTGTGTGTGATTAGTTCCTAGTAACAGCACACCCCTGAGTCTCTGTGTGTGATTAGTTCCCAGTAACAGCACACTCAGGAGTCTCTGTGTGTGATTAGTCCCTTGTAACAGCACACCCCTGAGTCTCTGTGTGTGATTAGTCCCTTGTAACAGCACACCCCTGAGTCTCTGTGTGTGATTAGTCCCTTGTAACAGCACACCCCTGAGTCTCTGTGTGTGATTAGTCCCCTGTAACAGCACACTCCCTTGTCTGTGTGTGTGATAAGTTCTCAGTAACAGCACATGACAAAGTCTTTTTTTTAATTCATTGCATAACCAATAGAAACAGATAAAAGGCGAGGTTCTGTTATGAAAAGAGATCAGGAAATACAGGAATAGCGCACACAAAGGGCCTTTAGTCAGTGTGTGTGTAAGTAAGTGAGTGTGTGTGTGTGTGTGTGTGTTCTTTTGTTGCATCAGGTTATTACATTGTGGCCTTAGTAAAAGTGAGTCATTGGACACTTAATGACAGGCATGTCTATATATACATAGGCATGTACAGGTGTGTGTGCGTGTGTGTGTGTGTGTGTGTAAGACTGTATCTAACACCAGAAGCCTTTCGGTTCCTTTTTCCTTTCTAGAAACAGCCTGTGTGTCCAGATGTCTTTCTTCCCTCCAGCTGCAGGAGTTTAGAGTGTTTCCTTGTTTTCTTTTGGATGGCCTGGTTTATTTTTACTTTGCTCACACTTCCCTCTTTTACGCTAGTTTCAGGGAAAAGTGAAGTGCGGTAATGAAACCATGAGCAGCATGACGATGTCACACCGACATTCGTCCAGATAGATGGAAACATCTCAGTGTCACAAATATCAAATGTGTTAAATGATACACACACTGATTAGCCATAACATTAACACCTCCTGCCCTGCCCTGCCTGTCCTGCCCTCCACAAGACCTCTGAAGCTCTTCTGTAGTATCTGGGACCAAGAAGCAGTTAGCAACAGATGCTCCTGTGGATCATCTATGGAATCAGACTTCTTCTGAGCCTTGAGCATCCATGACCCTGTCACCGGTTGACTGGTTGTCCTTTCCTTGGACCACTTTTGTTAGGTGTATACTGGGACATGTCCCACAAGACCTGCTGTCTTGCGTCTGTTTTGCTGTTTTACGTCTAACCGTCACAATTTGGCCCAATTTGGTCAAAGTCACTCAGATAAACTTGCCCATTTTTCCTGCTTGAAACACATCGACTTCAAGAACCGACGATTCACTTGCTGTTACAATAATGTCCAACAGGTTGGTCTGCAGTGTAGCTGCACTGAAGGTCATTATTATTTTTTATATATATATATATTGATGCATTTTTAACCATTTACAGTTACATTTAAAGTTATTGGATGTCTATGAGAAGACGGTAGTTCCTGTTCTCACTGACGTTGAACCATTCATCCTTCCCGCCAGCCTCTCTGACACCGGAGACTCCTTCCATAAAGGTAAAAGAAACGCTGGTTTGTTTCCAATACAGCAACAGAGCAGATTTATTCCTCTGATTCTACTGCAATGAACCAGTAACCACCTGCTTATAAACGGTGTCCTGAAGGGAAGGAAATACTCATAAAATTAAAACGGTTTGGCAGACAATGATCCAGTTTTAGTCACAAGCTGTGCAGAAGAGGGGGGGAACCTGACAGGGTTCATCATACTGCAGGTAAATGCTGTATCGAGAGTCATTTTGAAGTATGCGAACACAGCACACTGTTTTATAACCTGTGCCACAATTCAACTGGAGCCGGGATGGTGTTAGAAGGAGAAAAATAGCGAAAAGCAGACAGCCGGTTATTTACAACCAATCATTTGCACATTTTTTACTGCTTTGTGGGGAACGACAACCACGTTTCGCCAGATATTTTGTTATCAGAGTAACTTGACAGGACGTTTCGAGGGTGTCTGCATGCTGAACACCTGCACACTGAAAGAGAGTAGTGCTTTACTAGTTGGACAGTGCGGACCGGACCACATCAGGTACATACTGTTTAAATACGTTGTTTCAGACGCAGCCTACGTCACCAACGTGACAGGAGAAAGAACATCTCATAATTCTGTGAAATAAGCCAGAGGCTTTGTGTGTTTTTTATTATTTGACTCAATGATGCGGTCGATCGAATTAACAAAAACTCGGTTGCGGTATCTTTTGGAAATCCTGGAAATTTGGAGCAGCTGTGGGCTTGTGGTTATAAAACCAGCCTTGAGACTGGAAGGTCACTGGTTCGATTCCCACACCGACAAGACGTGATTAAAGTGCCCTCGAGCGAGGCACCTAACCTCCAACTGCTCCCTAGGACGACTGGATGGGGTTGCCCAACAATCCAGGCACGCGTGTTCACTAACCCCCTAGTGTGCTTCTAACCCTACCCCCTAACCCTCCTCACAATTACAAAAAGTTCCATCTGATAATTAGGACACGTCCTGACACACTTCCTTGTAATTACGAGATGTTTTTTTTTTCCATGTACAACTCTTCGTAACTCCTCACGCTCAGGGTTCGCTCGCCGCAGCAGTAATCCGGCGTGCTTTCGGGATCTCTTGTAGGTAATCCGTCACACCCCGCCTTCTCGTCACTGATTAGTTTCCTGTAACTCCACACCCACAGACTCGTGCGCCATCAAACCCAATGGCAGGAAAACACGATTAAACATCTTTATGTGCAAATCATCCTGATGATCACGGCATGCAAATGAGCGACGTGACGTCACCCGAGCGTGCACGAGCCTCTTCGGGCTGAAAACGAGGGTTCTACGAGAGTGCGCGCGCGCGCCTGGACTCACGAGCCGAATTAAAGGAGGCACGTGACCTGAGTGTGACTGGCGCAGGAGTTTGTACTAAAGACATTTAAAATACACACAAAATAAAAGTCTAAAATACATGATGAACGGATAAATGACAGAAAAATATAATAATAACAACAACAACACGAATTTTAATTTTAAAATGTATGTAGAAATATTAAATAAACAATTATAAAAATTATAAAAAATAATACCAAATAAATGTTAAACTCTAAAAACAAACACAACTTTTCTTTTTGCTTTTTTTTTTTTTTAAATAAACAAGTAAATAAATAATAATAATAATAATAATAATAATAATAATTGAAAAAACAGCCAAGAGAGGCTAGCTAGACAGCTAGTGCTAATCTAATGCTAATAATCTGTCTACATGAGTTAGCTAGTGAAATACTGTTAAAGATTAAACACTTACCTCAGTGATAAAAGCCTCATGTTTGTGTGTTATTGAATCTGTTGTGTTTTTTCGATGTTATTATAAACAGATAAATATATCTACGTCTCCAGAGTAAGGATTAGCCGGACAGCTAACTATAAATCTAACCAGTTAACCTCTATATCCGACATGTTTATCTATCTAAAATGGTGAATTTAAGTTAACCCCGGTGTGTTTCCTGATCCCTGTCCTGTCTCCGTTCACACTGACTTTATAACACCGAGCCCGACTCATTACACACACTACCACCTTCACCCCACAGCACTACAGCCCGGGAGCACTTCCTGTTGTCAAACCGGCGCAGTGTTACAATCAGACAGAGCGCCCTGCGTAGGTGCCCTACCTACAGGCTCTAGAGAACGCTTTTAAATTCACGCGCAAAGAACTCATCGGAATAAAGGGCGCCGTTTGGAACACAGCCCAGGTGAATAGACAACCTGTATTTAAAGGGACAGATTCTTACATTTCAAAGCGTTATGTCTGTCTGTCTGTCTGTCTGTCTGTCT
>JAOVVF010000027.1:13167584-13179139 GCA_028565595.1 Duopalatinus emarginatus
TGACCTTGCGGTGACCTTGACCTCGTTTGGATCAATCAGGTCATCAGTTGGGTTCAAGAAAACCCAAAATCCAAAAGAAATCTATAAACCCTCCACAGATGGATGATTGTGTGAGAGATGTATGGATAGGTGGATTAATGACATAATAACCAGATGCTATGATGAAGGATTAGATCTGGCGATATGGTAGACGGATGCTGGATTCCGTGAAGCCTAAAAAGACGGATGGTGTAAAATGTTAGTCTCGGACTAAAGCAGAAGTTAGTCTGGACTGTTATATTTACAGACATTCAAACTTCTCACATGTATTCACTGTATAAGTCGCACCACCTGCTAGGAGTAAAAGCAGGATGTGGTCTGGGAGATCTTGTACTTGGAAAAACAATAGTGTCAGATGTATCTTTCCAGGAAAAAGCTTCATTACGCAATTCAGACCAGACTGTGCGCTGTAGCGTTAAATGAACTCCTCCTTATTTGTCAGAGATGTGAACTGAGTAGGAGTCGATTTCACACTGATGCACTTCCCTGTTTTCGGAGATCTGCTTCTTCTACATGGACTATATACTGTGTGTTTATATATATATATATATATATATATATCTGCCAGTGTATATAAAAAGTGCCTGAAATTTACAGAACCTTCATAATGGGAGAAACAAAGCCGGACAATGGTTAATTATAGTTAAAGGAACTGAGTTTGGGGTTTTTTTTTATTCCTATCCAAGTAACCAGATCAACGTTAGCACATCTGCGACGCCATAAAACATGCTGTAGAACACAGAAGTCCTACACCTCAGAATATACAACAGAATTGTGGACCGTCCTGCAGGAAGTCTGGTGTTTATTACCTACAGAATATTTCCACAAGCCCCGTGGAGGACCTACCAAGTGTTAGTACCATCTCTGTATCTCTCTATCTCTATCTGTCCATATATATGCTTAACACTGTTTAGCACTGTTTAAGTGTTAGAGAAAGAGAGAGAAAGAAAAAGAGAGAGAGAGAGAGAGAGAGAGAGAGAGAGTGTATGTGTGTGTGTCTGCCTCCCACAAAGTCTCATAATTACAGCCTTTCCACTTTAGTTGTCTCATACGAACCTCTTCACATTTAGAGCGAAAGAACAGACAGGAGAGATGTGGACTTGTGAAAGCAGAGATAAAAGCAGTGTGTTAGCCGTAGAGAGAGAAGGTGAGAGAAGAGACACGGAACAGACAGAGTGCATGAGGAGAAAATGAGAGACGTTCTCGAGATCCTTCATCTCGCCTTCTTGTGATATTTGTGAGGGTTATGTGCAGAGTGAGAACGCGAGAGAGAAAGACGCCAGTGATTCCTGAGTCAGAGGAGGAGGAGGAGAGAATATTAGAGATAGAGGAGCGCTGACCTTGCTGAAGCGTGGAGAGCAAGAGGAGAACTGTCTGATCTCCACCGGCTCATCGTCGTTTGTGTCGTCCTCGTCGTACGAGTTCACGTGGCGATATCGCTCCGATCGGGCTGAGGAAGACAGATGGCATGACATGATGAGAGGGAATTAAAAAGGAAGTCTTAAATAACCCCCGCCCCTTGTACTCCATATGCTTATTAGGACATTGTCTCTTATATTTAAGACACCAGTGGTCACCGTTTTTAAAAAGTGTACTGTAATAATAATTAACGACAGGATCAGAGTTGATTATTTTTCAATAAATGGACATGTTGATGTGTTTTTATTCCTCTGACACCACCAGGATTTAATGACGTTAGGCGAGTTTGTTCCTGACAAGAGAATGGAGCAGGAGACTTACTGTCAAAGTAGCTGGTGTCCTCCTCAGACTCCAGGTGAGGGATGAACTCTGCCTTCTGCCTCAGCAGACTGTTCCAGTCCAGATCAGCGAAGAACGAATGCTGCTTCACCTCGTACGCTCCTCCTGTTTAGGAAGTCAGAGTCGGGTACGTATGCTCATCAGAACATCATCATCATCATCATCATCATCATCACTCTCCAATACATTCATATCATCCAACCATCCATCCATCCATCCATTTATTAATCCATCTATCCCATCATCCTCTATTTATTTACATACATTTAAAAGATGCCTTATACAGAGTAACTTGCAAAAATGCTTCCATCCATCCATCCATGTATCTATCTATCCATCCATCCTTCCATCAATCCATCTATCGATCCATCCATGTATCCATCTATCCATCCATCCATCAATCCATCTATCCATCCTCCATACAGCCATTTACAGCATTTAACAGATTACCTTATCCAAAGCGACTAACAAGTCATCCAGTCTATTCATCCATCCATCCATCCATCCATCTATTCATCTATCCTGTCATCAATCTATCTATCCATCCATTCATCCTCCATACAGCCATTAATAGCATTTAACTAATTCCCTCATCCAGAGCGACTAACAAGTCATCCAGTCTATTCATCCATCCATCCATCCATCTATTCATCTATCCTGTCATCAATCTATCTATCCATCCATTCATCCTCCATACAGCCATTAATAGCATTTAACTAATTCCCTCATCCAGAGCGACTAACAAGTCATTCGGTCTATTTATCCACCTATCCATCCATCAATTCCATTCATCCATCTTTTAATTTGTCCATCCATCTATCCATCCATCTTTTCCATTAACTATCCTCCATCCATCCATCAATCCATCGAGTTCCATATGCAGCACTTAACAGATTCCCTTATCCAGACAAACTCCAACAGTGCTCCATCCATCCATCTTTCATTCCTTTAGGCATCCATTAATCCATCATATCATTCATCCTTCCATTTGTTATATCTTCCACCTATCCATTCATTTATTATAGCACACATCCATATCCTTTGTCCCTCTATTAATTACATCTATCCATCCATACTTCTATTCTTTTTATACTTCAGTTGTGTCATTCATTTATCCATCCATCATCTATCCATCCTTCCATTTTCCATATCCCCGGCACATCCATTCATTTATGATAGCATACATCCTTTGTTAATCATATTCATCAATTCGTTCATCCATCCATAACATCCCATCCAATCCATCCATATAGTCCATCCATAACATCCCCCACATGTCCATTCATTCATTATATAACACATTCACATCCCTTATTCTTCTTATAATTAATCTATCCATCCATCATCCGTGCACCGCAGAATCCATTGATCTATTCATTTATCACAGCATCCATTCATTACATTGTCCATCCATCACAGAATCATTCATCCAGCACGGTACCCATCATACAGCCAGTTTATCTATTGATACAGTCCATTCATCTGTCCATTACACGTTTAACCACCAGTCCAGCAAATCTTCTGTGACAGAATCCATTATAAATCATTCATCTGTCCATCCATCCATCACATCATCCATCACATCATCCATCACATCATCCATCCCTCGACTGGATTTCAGTCTACCTGTCCCTAATCGCACCAGCGGGTTGGTCTGCAACAAGGTGGAAATCAGGTTCTGGGCGTCGCTAGGCAACGCTTCATCTTCTTCGGGCCAGGCGATGTCGTCTGCACACACACACACACACACACACACAGATAACACCTCTAGTGAGAAACCCAGCACATGCTATATCTGGCACAGCTCCACATCTCCACTAAAACACGGTTATTTTTGAACGTGGGAGAAAATTGAAACGAATAAACTCCTTGCTCGGTTGTGAGAGTTGGCAAAGTCGCTTCTCTTGTTAGCAAACTTGTGGCTAAGTTTAGGGCTGCAGTTCTTATTTAGCACTACACTAAAGTGCCAGGAAAAAAACCTGGTATACCAGGAGTGTAGGAGTGCAGAAACTCGACAGGGCCTGGACTCAGAAATATTCTGTAGGCAGCAAACACCATACTTCGTGCAAAACGCTCAACAGTCCACAAGATTTTCATTATTTCTGTAAAGCTGCATTGGGACAATGTCCATTGTTAAAAGCGCTATATAATCAAAATTGAATTGAATTGAAGATCTGGTGACTTAGGTGTGAATGTCAAAACCCTTAAAGTCAGAGGAAAGTTCCTCTAGCTATAATTAGGCATCTGTTGACATGTGCGGTGGTGGATTATCCTGTTAGAAGGGGCCAAACCCATCAAAATGAATGTGCACCATGCACGGGTGCGACTTATCAGGAAGGAGGGACACCGTGTTCACCTGCCTGAGACGTTTGTAAACAAACCCTTATACCATTATGAAGCCTAAAGGATTCAGGCGATGATGAGTGTAGGTGGAGTTGCTATATATTTTGCATAGGGTACCAGTTTTTCCGACGTGTCTGGAAATGGGGTGTTAGGATCTGATCCTCCTCGGAAGGAAATACACACCTCTACTCACCTGAGATCACCTGGCCGAACAGCTCCTCAGGTGTGTCCCCAAAGAAGGGTACACAGCCCACCAGGAACTCATACAGGATGATTCCCATGGCCCACCAGTCCACCGGCTTCCCATAACCCTGGCGCAGGATCACCTCTGGGGCGATGTACTCCGGGGTGCCGCACACCTACTCGAGAGAGACAGAGTACTCCTCATGTCCAGTCAACATGGCAGCCAAAGGACTGACCCGTCACTGTGTCATACCTGCTTGTCCAGAAACTCACGGGCGTCCTTCTCGATGTGGCCCTCGTACAGGTTTGTGGTGAGACTCATGAGGCCCATCTTAGACAAGCCGAAGTCGGTCAGTTTAATGTGTCCCATGGACGTGATTAAGAGACTGAGGACATACAAGACATAAAGACCAGTCACAGAGCGTGATAGTGTTGTAGGGACAGTTACAGGTGTCGTGATAGAGGAGGCGTGGCATCTGTGTGAATCAGACCTAATGAAGAAGGCGTGGCCTCTGTGTGAATTAGACCTAATGAAGGAGGCGTGGCATCTGTGTGAATCAGGCCTAATAAAGGAGACGTGGCCTCTGTGTGAATCAGACCTAATGAAGGAGGCGTGGCCTCTGTGTGAATCAGGCCTAATAAAGGAGACGTGGCCTCTGTGTGAATCACACCTAATGAAGGAGGCGTGGCCGCTGTGTGAATCAGACCTAATGAAGGAGGCGTGGCCTCTGTGTGAATCAGACCTAATGAAGGAGGCGTGGCCTCTGTGTGAATCAGACCTAATGAAGGAGGCGTGGCCTTTAAGCGTATTATTTAAGCGTATTATTTCATCAGCTTTTGGTATAAAAACCCAATACTGTAGAATATAAAACAATTATAGTGTATGAAAAATGTATATAATAAAATGAAGCACAGCACAGACACGAGATTTAAACCTCCTATCCAGCAGAGGGAGCTCACTCACTTGTCTGGTTTGAGGTCCCGGTGGACGATGCCGTAGTTGTGGATGTACTCCAGAGCCAGGACGGTCTCGGCAAAGTACATTCGAGCCATTTCTACTGGCAAGGCGCCAATGTTCTTCAGCAGGGTGGCGCAGTCTCCTCCTGGTGAACAAGGCGAGTGAGAGAGAGAGAGAGAGAGAGAGAGAGAGAGAGAGAGAGAGAGAGACATTCAGCAGAAGTCCTGAAAATGCCCTGGGATCATGTATATGCTGTACAATCATGTTACATTTTTAACCTTAAAGGTGCAATAAGCATCTTTCTGTTTGTAATTAGAGACACTGAGCTGATGCTGGTGTGATCAGCTTTTTAAGCCTCAGTGTGTCATTGTACACACTGACAAGTCATCACAGCACCCTGCAGATTGACAGAAAGAAAGAGGGAGAGAAAGAGAAAGAGAAAGCGACGTGTGGTTGCTGCTGTGCCAAGCTGGTCTCCTTCAGGTTTGACTCTGGGCGCCAGATCGAACCTGAATACACGCCATGCACCATAATTACAGGGGCCCGAGGCGCCGGAAAGGTGTGTGGCATCTCACCCTCTACATACTCCATGACCATGCAGAGGTGTCTACGAGTCTCGAAGGAGCAGAACATGCTGACGACGAAGGGGTTCTCGGCAAAGGTCAGGATGTCTCGCTCCACGAACGCCTGCTGGATCTGGTTCCGCAGGATCAGGTTCTGTTTGTTGATTTTCTTCATGGCGAAACGTTGCCTGGTCTCTCGATGCCTCACCAGATACACTGCCCTGCAGAGCGAGAGAGAGAGAGAGAGGGAGAAAGAAAGAGAGAGGAAAGAGAGGAGAGAAAGAGAGAGAGAAAGAGAGAGAGAGAAAGAGAGTGAGAGAAGGGGGGGGTCAAGTTTTTCTTCACGGTGTAAAGGGAAACCAGTAGAGCACAGACACGGTGACGTCTTACAATCCTTATGGTATGATCCACTTTAGGGGTGTGTGAAATCGTATTACAAGATTCACGCAGGCATGGATCCTGTAAATTTATTGTGATATGTGACATTATATGTTAGAAGGGCATATAAATCACCCAGGGGAATTGGGGGGGTCTGACCCCCCCAAGACTTGAACAGCAACCATACCAAGTTCTGAGATCTGGTGACGTAGGTCAGGTGACAAAACTCCATGAGATGAGTTAACCTATAATTCGGCGTCTGTAGACGTCAGAATAACCGCAGGAAGTGGACAGGTGTGACTCATCAAGGAGACGTTTGTAGATCAAGTCAAGTGGTTTTAATTGTCATTTCAACCATACACAGATGTCCCAGGGGTCGCATGGACTCCCAACTGGACAAACCCCATACCAGTATGGAGCCACCACCAGTCTGTGTATTTTGCATAGTCTCGTCTGGACAGCTACAACAGCGAGGGACCACACACACCTTAAACGGACGACTTGGCTGAGGTTAGGCGTGTGTGTGTGTGTGTGTGCGTGTGTGTGTAAACTCACCCATAGGCTCCATTGCTAATCAGCTTGATGGTCTGAAAGTCTGATTCACAGGGTGGCTTCATGGCCTTTATCTTTCCCTGCAGAATGAACAGAGCAGAGGCATTTACAGTGAGAAATCAGAGCGATTATTATAACCTCTCCCACACACACACACACACACACACACACACACACACACACACACATACTTGTGCTCATAACATAGCTATACTGTAAGCGACTGCACCTATGTAACACTTTCTCATAGCAGTAACGAGCACATAAACACACACCGGCTCTCTTTATTAATTACTAACTGGTGCACAGTTAATAATCACACAGACACACACACGCCTTACCTCAGCCGAGTCGTCTGTCTCAGGTGTGTGTGGTCCCTCGCTGTCGTAGCTGTCCAGGTTCACCATTTCTACATGAAGGACAAACAGACACGCGTTGCCATACCTGGAAAACCCCTGGAGCGTGTAAAATAAAAGCGACCCTGCGCCCACCTGACGTCCGTCTGACATCCAGACCCCGCCCACCTGACGTCCGTCTGACATCCAGACCCCGCCCACCTGATGTCCGTCAAACATCTAGACCCCGTCCGCCTTCCTTAACTACCCAGATCTGCACCACTAAGGCAAATCTGATGTGTCCGGCTTTTATTTCTGTCTGTAGGGTCTCTCAGGAGGGAGGGGTTCGGTCTCTGTCGATCGCAGTGACGCTAGCAGATCGTGGGAGTCGTAGGTATGTAGAAGAGGGCGGACTGCGCTGTCCTCCGAGAGACAAGGCTTGATTAAAGCACTTACCCTCGTCATGAGGTAGGTGTGTTTCTAGAATTAGGAAAGCAGGACAACTGAAGAGAGAGGGGAAGTGCCTGAAAAACTGGTACACCAGTCTAATGCTTGGTAGGTCAAACCATGTGTGTGTAGGACTGCAGAAATATGACAGGGCTCCATGAGGCTGAGGAAATATCCTAGGATGGACAGCTTACTTCCTGCAGATCGGTCCACAATTCTGAGACAACTGTTAGAAAGCTCTTTTCGTCCTGATTATAACACGATAAAGCTTTCAGACTGTTTCGGCTGTTTCGGTTTCAGATCAGTTCGGATGATGAGGTCTAAACATCTCCAAATGATCGAAGTGTTTACGTTGGCTAGAACTTCACCAGGCTTGCTGCGGTTACAGGCAGGAAAATGGACGAGCCTCGCTTCGACGTGTATGAGGCTGGAGTATTAAATCTCTCTGACACGACTGGCACAGTGATCTAGTACATTCGCTCGGATATTCATTCACTGTGTTTTGTTATACATCAGTGCCTCGGCCCCCGTCCCAGCACACGTCTCTCTCTCTCTCTCTCTCTCTCTCTCTTGCTCTCTCTCGCTCTCACCTCACACATCTATTCTCTTCAGCTGCTTGTTTTCATCTCTGTCACTCTGTCACTTTCAGCCTCTAAAAATCGATTTCACTTCCACCACCTTGTGTAGGTGTGTGTGTGTGTGTGTGTGTGTGTGTGTGTTTCGAACCTTCCAGCGGGTCTCGTGTGAGGCCGAGTTGGCTGATGATGTAGCGCGGGATGTCCGTCTTCATCAGGTGTCCCTCTTTAGCGTGATCCTCCGCCGCCTCCAGCAGGTGATAAAACTCCTCCGGGTTGAACTCCTGTACAACATGAACGAGTTACAACCTGATAACACGTCTAAATAATCCACAAACGAGTATTAACTAAATAATACAGCTCATCTGATCTTAAATCAAGGCACTAGAGGCTGAAATGATTCAGTTTTCGGACTTTTCAGCAATAACATCAGCGCTGACTAATCGACGTATGGACTTCACAAAACCTCTGAAGGTGTTCTGTGGTATCTGGGACCGAGGCGTCAGCAACACATTGTTTTGTGGATACTCTGGGGAATCGGACCAGGCTGTCGAGCCCTCATCAGTTAACCTTGGGCACCCATGACCAGTGTCGGCATAGTTACCTTGAAAAAGTAATCTGATTACTAATGACTCCTTTAAAAAGTAACTTACTTACTATATTGATTACTTAAATTGTATTATTTAAAAGTAACTAAGTTAGATTACAAGTTACTTTATTAGTTACACTCAGCAGCTGCCGACACCCCCCCCACCCCCCACCCCTCCTGCATTAATCACAGCTCTCTGCTTCACACCACCTGGTGGGATTTGCTCTGTAAGTCTGACTGATGCTGAGCTGCGACTCCAAATGTGTCTTCAGATGTTGACGTAGTGTTTTTGAGGCTGAACACTTTGTCTCCAGAACAGAGTGAACAACCAACCTTAATATTGTCATCTTTAACTGACACAAACCCAAACCCTGTATTTCTAGCCAGAAAACACACATCTGTCTCCTCCCTCTGTCGTTTGCGTTCATGTCGCTGCGTGGTTTTACATGTGCCAGACGTCATTCCCCGAGACGCAAAAAAGCAAAAATATCTCTTATATACAGTAACACGTTAGATTACTGTTACTGGAAAAAAAGTGGACAGATTAGAGTAACGCATTACTAAGTAGTGTGTTACTGACATCACTGAACATTTTGTAAAGAAAGTGAACTATTTGCCTCTTGTGTTTGCACACAGAGGAATGTGAACTCCGCATTTAACCCATGCAGTGAAACATACACACCAGTGAACAGTGTACACACATGCCCAGAGCGGGGGGCAGCCCCAAACCACAGTGCCCTAGGGAGCAGTCGAGGGAGTTAGGTGCCTTGCTCAAGGGCACCTCAGTCATGTCTTGCCCTGGGCGGAAATCGAACCCGCGACCTTCCGGTCACGAGACCGGTTTCCTAACCACTAGGCCACGGCTACCCATGCTGTTGGATTTTTTTGGGTATGCTGGGACAAGCCCCCACAAGACTGCTGTTTTGGAAAGGTGATCTGAACCAGTCGCCTAGACGTCATACTTTGGCCCTTTGTCAACGTCAGTCCTCACACTTGCCCATTTTTCCTGCTTCCAACACATCAGTTTCGAGAACTGACTCTTCACTTGCTGCCTAATACATTCCACCTTATTCCCTAGGATATTTCTACACACTCTGCTATGGTGATAAAACGACTGAAGCATGTTCACGTCACTACTCTTCACGTTTACTCACTGAATCCTAGCGAGCCTGAAAGTGCCTTGAAGCTCCACCCACTTCACAATCACGTCAAGTTTCCTGCTTTACACATCAGTGTCAGGTTTATTATATACACTCCACGTCCATGTCCTGTACAAACCTCCTCAGCCGCACTAATGTACAAACAAATCAAATCCCAGGACATCATCAGAATAAAAAAACAGTTCCTAGATGTTTTCAGCTGCATTCATGTTCTCACCAAACACTCCAGAAGTCTCGCAGGCCGAGAAATAATGATGAGGAGTTTCTTAACCAGCTCCGTGACGAAGGTCAGCTCGGAACTCTCGGATCGCTCGTAGGCCTGGCGGACAGAGTGCGACGTGACAATTCAGCATTTCGCGCGACAGTGGTTAGCAAATAAGGCATGTGTAGGAGTGACCGCGGGCTCACGTCGTTCAGGAGCTTCTCCAGGTTCTCCTGTAGTTCGTAGAAGTAGACAGTGGTGATGAGGCGCTCGCGGGATTTGGTCAGGCAGTCGCGGGACAGCTCGGTGATCTGGTGGTGGATGAAGCTGAGGACGCCGTCGGCCAGCGGGAGCACGTTCTCCGGAGAGTAGGACTGGATGAAGTCGGCCAAGCGCTCCTCCATCTGAGCCGTGGCCTGCACAGGTCAAGAGGGAGACAAATTCAAATGACCGGCAAACTGGGAACGACGTCAAACTGAAACTAGAGCTGATAAACACATCAGGGTTTTTTAGATGTCGAGCGTTTCATTCTATTTGAGCTGCACCAGCTTCAATAGGTTGAAAACGTCAGGATTAGGGGATCTCGGTCTGTTTCTGTGTTATTCGAGCCAATCAGCATCGAGCCTCAAACCTGATGCCTACAGGGCACTTTGTTTATCGCCCCAAGCAGCAGAGCAGTCAGTAGTGGAGTAATGATACCTGACGGCTGTTGACTATGACGAAAATGATTTCTAAAAAAAAGGTACAGGATTCAGGCAGCCTATAAATGTAATACAGTCTGTTCTCCAAAAGACGTTCCACGTGTACCGTAATTACACGATGATCCTCGCGACGATGCCGTAAACAAACCGGTTTACGGTACAATCTGTGTTGTAGCACGTTCATAATATTTATTAATATTATAAATTGTTTTAGTGTACTTTATTTTTAATAAATCCTGTTTTATGAATGAATGTATTTGTGTTTATTATCTGTGTAATAATTATTGGGTAGTTAATGATGCTCCTCGACTGTTATAGTCTGATGTTTCAGCAGCGGGGCGTCTGGTAGAATGGAATGATTTTACCTGGCGAAATGATAAACAAACAGATTGTATTTAATCGATGAATAAATGCTGATTACAGGACTGTGGTATAATCGCAGTAATACACTCGAGGTTTGTGCGATATTGTAATACATTGGCACTGGTGTACTGATCTACGGTACTCAGCCTGCAGCCTCGTACCTACAGCACAACGAGGCCAATATCTCACAATCCATCATGACCCGCGAGTGTATTATTGATTATCTGTATTGAGATGGTTGTTGAAACCAGTGGTGGACAGTAATGAAGTAAATGTAATTTGTTACTGTACTTAAGTAGTTAAGTAGTAGTAGTTTTTGTGTATCTGTGTATCTGGAGTATTTTTATTTTGGGGGACTTTTACTTTAACTTCACTACATTTGAAAGTCAAATATTTTACTTTTTACTCC
>JAOVVF010000027.1:13196330-13208867 GCA_028565595.1 Duopalatinus emarginatus
ATAATGATCTGGATGATAATCTGGATAAACCAATTAAAATCTGGATTGAATAAATTGAATAAATAAACCACATTATAACCTGGATTTAATTTCCTGGATGAATAAACCACTTGATAATCTGGATCTAATAATCTGCATAAATAAAACTCTTAAAATCTGGATTTAATCTGCATCTGCATAACACTCTGCCTTTAATAATCCAGATTTAATAATCCAGATTTAATAATCCAGATTTAATAATCTAATTTAATGACTTGTATTAAAATTGTAAGATGTTTTAAACTTTTTAAATATTACCTATTAAAATAGATGAACACGAGGGTTCACATAAAGCCGGCAGATTTACAGCTTGAGTAAAGATCAGTCTTTAATCTATTCTCTTGTCATGTGACCCGACCTTAAATGACATTTAATCATTTGGTAAGACTAAACACACTCCTACATGAGGTGTGTGTTAATAAGTGAGCTGTCGAAGCCTCCATCACTGCTTTAGCTCTCACACAATTACAACCCCAGCTTTATTCACTGCATACTGATAAGAGATGGAGGCACAGCTCTGTGTGTGTGTGTGTGTGTGCGTGTGTGTGTGCGTGTGCATGTGTGTGTGTGTGTGTGTGTGTGCGCGTGTGTGTGTGTGTAAGCTTGAATGTCATGTGCACATTTTCATGATGAGACGCTTTTAGCAGGTACCTGAACAGTAGCAGTAATGGATCAAAACAGAGCACCTGCTTAAATTGAACACATTCACTTTTCTCTCTCTCTCTCTCTCTCTCTCTCTCACACACACACACACACACACCACTCTCACTGGGATTCACTGAGTGTATGAAAATGTTTATTACAAGTTGGGTTATAAAGTCTATTCATCATGCACAGGAAAAAAAAGACCCACAAAGCATGGTCATGAAAGCCACACAAGTGAAGGTGTGTGTGTGTGTGTGTGTGTGTGTGTGTGTGTGTGTGTTTATAAAACAAAGCCAGGATGGTGGTCAGCACCATGGAGAGCTCCTCAGTGAGACCCCACCCTGCGGCAATTTACTAGTCCTATCTCACCAGTTCATCAGCACATCCATCCTAAACAGACACAGAGGCCACGACTTCTCCACTGAGACTGACAGACACAGGAACCACGCCTCCTTTACTCAGACTGAAAGACACAGAGGCCACGCCTCCTTTATTCACACGGACTGATTCAGAGACCACACCATCTTTATTCAGACTGACAAACATAGAAGCCACACCTCCTTTATTCAGACTGACAGACACAGGGGCCACACCTCCTTTATTCAGACTAACAAACAGAGGCCACACCTCCTTTATTCAGACTAACAGACAAAGGCCACACCTCTTTTATTCAGACTAACAAACAGAGGCCACACCTCCTTTATTCAGACTAACAGACAAAGGCCACACCTCTTTTATTCAGACTAACAGACAGAGGCCACACCTCCTTTATTCAGACTAACAGACAAAGGCCACACCTCCTTTATTCAGACTAACAGACAGAGGCCACACCTCCTTTATTCAGACTAACAGACAGAGGCCACACTTCCTTTATTCAGACTGACAAAGAAGCCACACCTCCTTTATTCAGACTGACAAACACAGAAGCCACACCTCTTTTATTCAGACTGACAAACACAGAAGCCACGCCTCTTTTATTCAGACTGACAAACACAGAAGCCATGCCTCTTTTTTCAGACTGACAAACACAGAAGCCACGCCTCTTTTATTCAGACTGACAGACACAGAAGCCACGCCTCCTTCACTTCCAGGCATTGACATATGAAATGATTACATTATGATTATCTTTAATGGAGCGTTATAATGAAGTGTGTGTTATTGTGTTAGAACAAAAATGGATTTTAACACCAAGTCAAAGTGGCTTAATGAGCAAACAGGGCTTTTGGCAGGTGTGTGTGTGTGTGCTCTCAAAAAATCAAGATCTGTGGTTAATCAGATTGGGTGGTTAATACTTCCAGTGTTCAGGAAACAGGAAATGAAAAGAAACCCCTGGAACAACCACAGAGCCCTTTAGAAAGCTAGGCTAATGACCAGAGTGAGACGACAGAATAGAGTGATGGTACTTTACCCGCTGCTCTTCCGTGGTAACGGCAGATCTTTCTGCGAGAGAACAGGAAGAGAGAGAGAGAGAGAGAGTGAGAGAGAAAGCAGAGGTGGAGAGATTAAAACGCGTCGTTCAGTCACCGGTCAGTTAACAGCTGCTCATGAAACTGAAGTGTTCGGTGTAATGGAAGAGGGATATTCATTAGGAGAGAGATGCTGGACAGCACTTCGGGGAGGGTAATCCCCAAAACATCACACCGAGGTCAGACAGGAGAGACAGAGAGAGATAAATGGGTGCTTTTAAACAGCTCGTACTCATGCCACCTGCTGGTGTAGTAAGCACTCATGCTGGGGGTGGGGGATGGAAGGGGGTGTCGATGACCTCACCTGCCGTGGCTCGCTTTGATGACATTGTGCGTGACACAGGTTTTCCTGCCAGGTTTGTCTGGCGCCGCCGGGCAGTTAATGGAGGATTAAGTTGGCAAACACCCTCTGTGTGTGTGTGTGTGTGTGTGTGTGTGTGTGTGTGTGTGTGTGCCAAAATTTAGCTTAAAATCTTCATAATTACATGAAATCTACAGCTCGGACAAGCGTAATCCGTTCTGCCATGCTGCGCTTTGAAATCTGTTCACCAGGTCAATCCTGAAATTCAAGACCTTCAAGAATACAGTTGAAAGAAAACCCACTTTTCAGTGTGATGTTATAGATAAATAAACAACAACTGGGTCAAGTCATGCGATCCGACCCCTGGTACAACTGTAGCCACCCGAAAGACTCATAACAGCACATCCTGAAGTGTTTTATTCCTTTTACACCACAGCAAGTGATTACTTGCTCTGACCTACTGAGGCACAGATCCCTCATGATGTTCTGTGGTGTCTGGGAGCAAGACTTTAACAGCAGAACTTTCTGTGGGATCCTACCAGATGGTTTAGCCTTCGCCCTCCCAAGCATATCAGTGAGACTTGGGGAGCTCATGACCCTGTCACTTGTTCACCGGTTGTCCTTCCTAGGACCTCGTTTGCTAGGTACTAACCACTGTGTACTGGGACACACCACCTCATGCATTTCACCATATTTTGCACACTATAGATGCTGGGACGTCTTCCATATTCATCAAGTTTAAACTATGTAGAAACCCAAGTGGTTGTCGTCAGTTCTTTGTTTTGTACAGTGAGGAGATGGGGAGCGGTCAGAGATCGGATCGATGGGGACGCGGAGAATAAAGCAAATGCCAAGCAGCAGCAGCAGCATCGATAAACTTCCACACGCCACAAACCTACAGACTGCCAGGAAGAAACGCAAGCTGACTAATGAATTAGGGCTGGCCTCGATCCTGAGATGGAGAAAGAGACAGAAAGTGGGCCTGGTTGTTTATGGCCAGAATAAAATGAGGGATAAAATAGAGACCGAGGTCAATAAAGGAGAAGTGCAGCTGGGCCGTCACTCGTTAACCGAACGTGGAGGAGATGACTAAGCAGGTCTTCGTCTCAGCCTCAGACATTCAGCCAATGGCTCTTGGAGCATCCGGTGTCTTTTGGACACTTTTCTGGTTGAGAGATTGAGCCAGAACTAGCAAGTTTGAACTTTCCAGCAGATATTCCAGGTATTCCATTGATAAGCCTCCTTCCTCATGATGTCATCGATTTTTTGAAATGCACCAGTTCCTTTTCAACGCCCTCACAACATGATGCTGCCACCCCCATGCTTCAGGCTTAACTGAAGATCCCTGATTGACTGAACTGCCCCAACTGCTTCCTGGGCGCCAAGGATGGGGCTGCCCACCCCATGCTCTGAGCGTGTATGCTCACTGCCCCCTGGTGTGTGTTCACTAGTGCAGATGTCAATTCCACTGCATGACTTGTTCACTTTATGCGGTTCACTTTATTTACACTTTCATGCAGAGATGATGTTCTTCAGGTGGACGTCTTGTGAAAGTGAGTGAATTACTCTTCTGACTACTAAGCAGAATTCAAAATCTCCTAGTGAACACTAGGGGACAGTAAGTGGACATGCCCAGAGCGATGGGCAGCCCCTTTATCTGCAGCACCCGAGGTTCCATTGCTCAAGGGCACTTTAGTTGAGTCTTGTCGGTTGCGGGGCTCAAACCTGGGACCTTCTGGTCCCAAGGCGTGTTCCTTAACTCCAAGCCTACGGGTGCTCCAATATGGCCCTATATTGGCTAGACAGTTTGGTCTGATCCAACAGAAGATACAGAAAAGGATCTGTTGCTAACAGATACAACAGCACACTGGGATTGGGTCTCGCTGGGTCCCGCGGGACCCGACGTAAATCTCGTGGGAACAGACGTTTTGCACTTAGCTGCGGGAGGGAATGGGCGGCTAAAACAAAACACCGACAAGTGCGTCAGAAGCTGCAGGTCAGGAAAACAAAATAAACCCCAAGAATCTTTATTAATAATATCCTATATTACGTTTTCTCCTGCGGGATGGAGAAGACACAAAATCAATGCATCTCTATCAATGTGCAGGAATAATTCTTCTTGTGGAGTCCGTGCCTTGGTGGGTCAGAGCTGTTTAGGCTCAAGCAGGTGGTTTTGATGTTAAGGCTAATAGAAGTAAACGTTTGAGAGTAAACCTCTGGCCTCAACCATAGTGACTGGACTGAGAACGTCCTCTTTTTTGCATGACATAGTCCGCATGTTGGGACAATCCTTTGGAATTTTCCATCCTAGGTGTATTCAGGAAGATATACTCCTTTTATGCCTTTATCCCATTTTACCAGGATGATAGATGATGTGTATTAGGAAGCACACCCTGTCCTTACACTGAACATTATTACTCTATATACTATACTATAATACTATATTGCTGACAGCGTGTGTGTGTGTGTACAACAGGATTACACTACACCTGCCATATGTTAATTACCAGATTGGCCACATCCACCAGCTCAAATGCTCACTAATTAGCACTTCTCTTACTAAATATTGCTTTTAACATTGTTACCCTGTAACAAGATCCACACACACGCATGGTTTCAGCAGATGGACCCTCTCATTTCACCTCTAATAGGACAGATCCCCATTGGCCATACCGTAACCTCTTTCCATTTCCTCTCGTCTCCGTGCCCTAAGCCCACCGGTCTCTCTTCCTGTGCGCCTCAGCGGGCTGTCGGACTCTCGTTACTCTCCTAATGGACCATAAAGAGCATCTGAGGACAGTCCTGGGACAGATCCCTGAGTTACACCACACGCCGAATGGCTATCGATCTGCATTAAGGACCAAGGATTACAGCGTCTGTAGAGCAGATATTATAGATGTGTGTGTGTGTGTGTGTGTTAATGTATACAGTATGCAAGCGTAGGCATTTGGAATAATCCACCGTTGCCATAGCCGTGCTGGAACACGAGTGGGAGATGTTTAATAATGATCCTCAGATCAGAGCCGTCCTCCAGTTCCTCTGCTCATGCGTTGCTGTAGCACTGTAGGACAAACTCACGTCTACAGTTCTTTGCGTGGATCTCTGTGCTCCACAGCACCTTGCGTGACATCCCAGATGTGTTTTCCATAACGCTCTGTTCTGAGATCTGTTGATTTTGCTGGGAATGACAAAACTCCCAAACTCAGATGAGTGTCCCTCTGACCATATTTTGGCATCTCTAGACGTGTGCATTGTCCCAAGCAAAAAACCCGTCAGCTGCCAACTGCTCCTCGGGTGAAGTGGATAGGGTTACCCACTGCTCCAGACAACCCGATCTGTGGCACCCGAGGAGCAGTTGGAAGGTTAGATGCGTTGCTCGAGGGCCATTTAGTCATATTCTGTTCACATGTCCACTTCCCCTCAGTGTGTGTGTTTGACTGCACAAATGGGTTGAATGCAGAGATCGGATTCCTCTGTAGGTCACTTCGCTTAGTCTTAATCTTAACTTAGTGCTGACACCAGCGCCGCACAGGAACCATACACTAATTTAATTTAAGACCTGTTTGAAACTGGTAAGACATGTACAGAGGTTTCCAACTTGCTTAAGCTGACGGGGATCTGGAAATGCTCTGATGTGAGCGTAGAAGACTCGACTTTACGTACAAAAATAAATAAATAAAAAAATATTGGGGACAACAGGACAGTGAAAGTGAAGTGACTGACCTACTGCAGTGCACACAGAGAAATTGTTGACCTCTGCATTTAACCTATCCATGCAGTGAAACACAACAGTTAGGGGGTTTGGTATCTTCAGGGGGTTGAAACCTTCACAACTGGTCACAAGACTGGTTCCTTAAAGGTTCCTTAAACCTCGACAGACGGCTGCCTCTTATTCACGTAGTGTTAAAGTCGTAATAACGGATATAGAACTGAAAATATGAACACTGACGGTAAGCTAGCTAATGACTGAGCTAGTTATTTGGTTAGCATGTAGTTTCTGAGTGTTAATTGTTGAACTAAAGGCACAGTGTGAACAAAAAGAAGGGAAATCCTGAGTACTGAGAGAAAGAGAGATAGCGAGAGCGAGAGAGAAAGAGAGAGAGAGAGAGACTTGGAGCAGATCTTCAAATAGATTTATAGAGAAGATTTCTGGTGCAACGTCAGTCGCTCGGTCCCTTGTACAGTTAAGCTGAAAGCAGGACACGCGTGTGCGTGTGTGTGTGTGTGTCTGCATTGTGTTACACAATGCTACGTGCGTTCTGCACAATCGCTAACAAGCAATCAAGAAAAACAGGAAGCCGCCTCTGTGGTTACGGTTCACAAAGGGAAGCGACGCTGAATATTGAATGACTCCCCGTTGTAATGTTTAGCATGTCTACAGAATAAACGGGCGAGCGGAAAAATCCCTACAGCCTGAGGTCCATCGGCGGAGACGTGTTCAGAGTGTGAAGATCGCTGCTGTAGACTGTTACACCCTCAGGTCAGGTTGTTTAGAAGAATAACAGTATAGCACACTGAAGTGCCAGAAAAACTGGTAGACTTGTCCAATACTTGGTAGGTCCTCCAGCGGGCATGGACTCCATCAGCCTGCGGAAACATTCTAAAGGAAATGAACGACGCACTTCCTGCAGAACGCTCCACAGTTCTGCACCTTCATCGCTAAATTCAGGGGGTTTCATTCAGTCCCACTGCCACAGTCTCACCTTGTAGAAAGCCTTCCCAGGCTTGCGGTTAAGGAACCCGCCTTGGGACCAGAAGGTCTCAGGTTCGAGCCTGTCAAACTGACAAGACTTGACTGAAGTGACCTTGAGCGAGACACCTAACCCCCAACTTCTCCCTGGGCGCTGCGGATAAGAGGCTGCCCACCAACCTGCTGCCCTGGAGCAAGTGGCCTTACCGCCCCTAGTGTGTACGGCCAAGTGAAAGTGAAGTGAAAGTGACACACCAGTAAGCACTAGAGGGAAATGAACACACTTGCCCGGAGCGGGTGGGGGTTGGGGTGGGGGATTGGCAGTCCCAAACCGCGGCACCCGGGGAGCAGTTGGGGGAGTTAGGTGCCTTGCTCGAGGGCAATTCAGCTGTGTATTGCCCCAGGCGGGGAACCCAAGACCTTCCGGTCACCAGACCAGTTCCCTAACCACTAGGCCAGGGCTGCCCCCATATATGAAGGTTATTTCCATTGCACAGTAGTCAAAGGAGTAGATCACTTTCACTTTCACTTTTTAGAGGAGTGGAAGCTGTTACAGCTGTGAAGGGAGGACCAAGTCAACGGGACGTGTAACGTATAGGTGTCCGAATACTTTTGCCTATCTAGTGTGTGTGTGTGTGTGTGTGTGTGTGTGTGTGTGTGTGTGTCAGTTCATCAGCCTCTCTGAGTGTACACACAGCTACTGTACAACAGGCTGCAGAACCGGAAGTGTGCACGGCTCACCTGCATCCTCCGCCGGCGGATAATCCCGGAGTCGTCCCCGGCGGTACTGCTACTACTACTACCCGCCCGGTCGGTCATCTCCGCTCCTTCTGCACGTCAGATTCGCTTCGTAACGGCATCAATGTCATCCAGAGCCGCGTTTCTTTAGCTGTACACCGACCTGACAACCTGTCCATAGGTGTGTTCCGGTGTCACACGGGGGGGGGGGGGGGGGGGGGGGTTTACACGGTGAACCTTATCTCTGCGTCTCCATGACTACGAAAACAGCCTGTCTCGCGCGCGGAGGTGCGAAGCGCAAACGGTCGCGCTCGAGCCACTATACTTACCCTAAATTTAAAATTTAAATTTAAAAAAATTAACGGTCACCGGATAACGGACTTCGTACTCGTCCACCTGAGCGAATGAAGACTAACTAGGTTCACTTCACAGCCCAGCCTGTGCAATAACGTTATCCTGGAGATTGAGGACGCGTCCCAAACCGCAAGCCCTGAAACAAGGCGCGTCTATATGTATGTATAGTAACTATAGTAACCCCATAGAACCACGCACACTACCGAGTTGAACACGACGCGGTTTGGGACGCAGCATGCTTTAACGCCCACTTTACCGTTCGAGCGCTCCGGATTGGACCACAGAAACCGCGGTAGGGGGGCGCCCAAATGGACACGTTTTTAATGGACCTCCGGAATGACATTTTAAACCATTAAAAAATAAACAACACAGATTTACATACATGTTAAACAGACTTGAAACATTTATACACCCTGAATGTTACATGATTTATGAATATATATGAGATGGAAATTAGAAACACCCCCACGTCCTGTAATAACCCGGCTCATAATGTAGATATTGTAACTCATCAGTGTGTGATATTATTTATTTACCTGTTTCAGATTAGGTCAATTATTTGTTATTATATTATTATCTATAATTTATGATTAGTAGTTATTACTATTTATACAACATCAGCAGAATGTAGTATAGATTTATAAACATAACACAAATAATAATAATAATAATAATAATAATAATAATATAATATTTATAATTAATAATAAATAATAATAACTTTTTTTTTTTTACAAATGCACTCCAACTAATAGCTATGTATTGTTGCTATAGTAACAGCTCATACACACTTGTCTTGTGGTCGAAAGAAACAACCTTGGGATCAGAAGGTGCCAGGTTTGAGCCCCAACAAGACTCAACTAAAGTGCCCTTGAGCAAGGCACCTTTTTTTTTTACAACATAACAAAAACAATCAAAATGTAACTATACACTGAAGTGACAGAAAAACTAATATTTGGTAGGTCCCCCACATGGCATGGACTCCACAGGCTTGTGAAAATATCCTGTAGGCAACAAACACTACACATCCTGCAGATCGGTCCACAATTCTGCTGCATTCTGAGGTGTAAGATGTCTGTGTACCACCAGTGTTGCATGGCATCTGAGATCTGTTTGATAACGTTGAGATCTGGCGACCCCAAACTCAGATGAGTGTTCCTTTAACTATAATTTGGTGTCTCTAGACATGTGTGGTGATGCATTGTCCTGTTGGAAGAGGACAAACCCATCAGAATGAATATAAGACATGACCTGGTGTATCTCATCAGAAAGGAGTCATTTGTAGATGTACCAGGGGTCTCCTGGAATGCCAGTTAAATAAAATCCACACCATTATGGAGGCACCACCAGTCTGTACCAGGTTGGCTGGCACTTCAGTGTGTACTGCTTTTAAATGTCATATGTTGTTCAGTAATAAATGAAACATCATAACTGTTGGTAAATCCTTATGATTTAAGAGGAATAGAACACTTCAGTATATCTTAAATCATAATATATCATTGTATATTAATAGGTAATACATGGATTATTGTCCTATATCCGAGAATTCCTATTGCTTACATAGTAGCCAAGATTGTGTCAACTACCATTAGCTATATACAGGCTAGCTTTCTTGGCTATCTTAGCACACAGTCATAAACAATATACAATGTACATGTAGATATTATTTGTACAGTCACAGGTTAGGTATGAGTCTGGTGAATTTGGCTCATATCTGGCAACCCTGCCTAATAGTCTTTTTTCAGGGCTAATTAACGCTTGCTGTCCTTCTGAACACAATGTTGGATCTTATCATGTGCTGGAAATAATGTGACTTTAAAACCTATTATATAAAATCACACCTTCCTACTCACACAACCCTAACGCACCTGATCCAGTTAACGGTTTTCTAAAGACTGAGCAGGAGCAGGTGTGTTCGAGTATTAATAGGACATTGCGTTCATGATGGGATGCTGCGTTTGCCAGCTCTGCTGCTGGTGATCCACCTTGCTGCAGCAGCGTGTTTGTACTGGAAAAATAAAATAAAATCCCAAAATCCAGTCCAGGGGAGTTTTCCTTTTCTGCCAGCTCCTCAGATCCAACTGATCAGCTCATTATCACACACTCCATGTGATAGAGTAGGTGTGTTGGCAGAAAGAAGATCTTCAAATTGTGCAGAACAGTGGGGCCCACAGGACTGGAAATGAGTACCCATGTGCTTACAGGATTAAAGGAGTAAAACCAAACTATAATGTACCACCACTACCACCCACCTACAATATGCTCCAACTCAGAACCAAATCAGCGTGTTTCACTATTTATCTGATGAAATCCAAAAAAAGTTATACAAACTTTCACTGTCAACCACGTCAAACTGGTATCCCGTAACAAAGTGCGTATTTGTACTAGAACAAAAACTATAGTAACTCACAGCCATGGCCTTGTGGTTAGGGACCCAGTCCTGGGAGAGGAAGGTCACGGGTTCGATCCCCACAACAAGACACGACTGGAGTGCCCTTGAGCAAGGCAGTTAACTCCCTAACTGTATCCCTGATTACTTAGCTTGGTGGGGCAGCCAGCTCTTCGAGGAGTCCTGGTTGTTACAAACTTCTTCCATATAAGAATCATGGAGGCCACTGTGCTCTTGGGAACGTTCAGTGCAGCAGATTTTTTTGTAGCCTTCTCAGCTAATATAGACAGTCTTTTCAAATCATGTTCAATCAACTGGATTTACCACAGGTGGACTCCAGTCAAGGTGTCGACACATCTCAAAGAAGATAAAGAGAAATTGGGCCCCCAAGCTGTCATAGGAAAGGGTCTGAAAAATTCTGTTTTCTTTTTCTCATTATGATGTACTGAGAACAAAATCGATGGGGAAAACGTGATTATTTATTTATTTTTTCTAATTTAGCTCAAGGCCACAAGATAACGGTCTGAAGACTTTCCGAATACATTGTACATGTATTTAGAAGCTAGTTGTATAATTCTTAGTGTAATATTGATTTTCCTGTCAAGGCTGCCAGCCAGGGCCGTGTTATGACCTCCTCCTAACAATAATGACTTAATGATCAATGCTTTTTCTCTCGCACCGTTTTAGACTATATTTATCTGAAGACTGTCTTTTTTTAAACTGTTTAGAAACACATCGGATCGCACCTTCTACCTTTCACGATTACCTTCTGTGAGGTGTTGTTGTGAAAGTGACATCCCAAACACCCACACGAGCAGATTGTAATCAGCACACACACACACACACACACACATGCAGAGAAAGAGAGTCAAAGAGAGAGAGAGAGAGAGAGAGAGAGAGAGAGAGAGAGAGAGACCATGGCTCAGTGTGAGAGGATGTGAAGTCAGGCATAACAGCAAAACAAATATGAAGACATGACATCCAGCCGAGACCAACAATCATCAGATACATCTGTTATTTAACATTACTTCAACTTGGCCTACACACACACTGCAAATAACAATACAATGGCTAATCATACGAACAATTAAAGAGATTTCAGATTATGTTTCTTAGACATGATACTATGTCAAGTTTCTCAAAACGGTTTCTTGTCCTCCAGAAATGAGTCAGCATTTCGCCGTGTTAGCTAAAAGGAAGCGTTTCCTTTCACACAGTAGACTGTAGTAAACATACAGGACAGTCAGTAGGACAGATATTAGCATTTTATTGTAGACTTGGATAACAGAAACAATATGTTGGCTTATGATAAAATTAAAGAATAAATAAATACAAATCATTACAGATTTGTTACGGTTAAGTTTCCTGGTCACGTATGTTAGCTGTGTTAGCATCGCTAAGTGAGAAAATCTTTTAGAACAGTAGTAGTTGAGAATTAGCAGCTTTCTGATTGTTTATTAGCCATGTTAGCACTGTAAAGTGAAAGAAAACCTGTAGTTTATAATGAGAAGAAGCCATGTTTGTGAGGCATGTTAGCACTGTCACGTAAAACATTCCCAAAGAACAATACTTTGTAATGAACGAGAGCAAGAAAGAGAGATGTCTGTTAGCCATGTTAGCATTCTTAATTCCAAAAAAAAAACTCCTTAATAATGATTAGGGGAGATTTAGCATTAGCATTTTCCTGACTACGTCTGTTAGCCATGTTAGCATTCTTTATTACAAAAAAAACCCCTCCTTTATAATGATTAGGGGAGATTTAGCATTAGCATTTTCCTGACTATGTCTGTTAGCCATATTAGCATTCTTAATTACAAAAAAAAAAACTTCTTTATAATGATTAGGGGAGATTTAGCATTAGCATTTTCCTGACTACGTCTGTTAGCCATGTTAGCATTCTTTATTACAAAAAAAA
>JAOVVF010000027.1:13228031-13238772 GCA_028565595.1 Duopalatinus emarginatus
TTTATTATTTTCTGTAAAGCTGCTTTGAGACAATGTTCATTGTTAAAGGCGCTATACAAATAAAATTGAATTGAAAATTGAATTGAATTGAATTTGGTGTTCAACAAAATATAAAACATGCCCCCCCCCTTCCCCCACCACACACACACACACACACACACACACACACACACACACACGTGTTTGTTATACTACACTTGTGAGGACCTTGTAGTCACCTAACAATTAATGCAGATAATTATTGCTATGCTACGCCTAAATCTAACCCCAAATCTTAACCTCAGCAACCAAAAATATTTCTTTGTTTGTTTGTTTGTTTGACAAAAAACTAAAGTATCTGCATTTCTATAAAAGATGTTTTGGGGACCAGCCAAAAGTGTCCTTATGCTCACTATGATATAAAACATGTCCAGCCACCGACCCACCCAGACACGTTTGTCTTACTACACCTGTGAGGACCTTGCGTTGACGTAACAGATAATCTAGCTCATTATTAAAATTGCTATGCTACACCTCAATCTAACCCCAGATCTCAACCTCGGCAACCAAAATGATTCATTTGTTTGTATGTTCGTTCATATGTACAAGCTACAGTTTCTGCAGTTCTCTAAAAGACATTTTGGGGACCAGACAAATCTGTCCGATATTTCTGTCCTTATGAAGGCATTTGGTGCTCACCATGATCGAAATCTTAACACCCCCACCCCCACCCCCCCCTTTGTCCCCACTCTCCCACACACATTCTGCAGACACGCTCACTACATGCTCATGACAGCTAAACCGCATTTCTCATTTGGGCGTTCACCTGTCTGTGGAGGTGTGTGTGTGTGCACGTGTGTGTGAGAGAGAGAGAGAGAGAGAGAGAGAGAGAGAGAGAGAGAGGAAGAAACAGTCTGTCATTTTTTTCTGCTAGATCAGTGCTTGATCACAGCAGTCAACATGTGACCACACCCCGAAGACACAGGGCAGTTGTCCCCTCCCTGCTATACTCACAACAGCATTCCAGTGTGTCACATCAACGCTATGCATTCATTTCCTTCCTATCAATGCCCCCCCCCCCACACACACACACACATACACAAATAACTAGCTACCTAACTAATCAACTAACTAACTAACTAAGTCTCTCTTTTTCTCCATTGTAGGAAATCTGTAAAGATCCTAAGTTTATATCTGGAGGAGCGGACAGGACAGACATATGTCAAGGACAGCTGGGTGAGCATCCCATGGATCAGTGTTTAATTGATTATGTTTCATTACACAGTTTCACTACACAACACTTAATGAGGTGTAGCTTTGTAGATGCCCGACAGCTACCTCTGTGTTGCACTGGAGCGTTAGGATCAAGCCTAATAATATTCCAATCTTTAGATGCGTAGTGATTATGAATCATGTTGTATTCAGTACTCACCCCCGTGGACATTTGTTTATATTTTATAGTGTCTGAACAGAAATACAGAAATGGACTGAATTTGGATTACACACTAGTCCATAATATTGGAGGACGGGATCGATACAGTTTGCAAAATAATTTAGTAGTAAAACTTTAAGTAATTAAGTGATAAGTGCATAAATATCACACTTAGTCCTAATTTAGACACCACCAGAAGACATGTGTTTTGTTAAATGGAGTCAATCTGTAATCAGAACAGCATTATGAAGAACCATTAAATCAATTGGTTAAAAAAAACACTGATGACTTCGGCAAACCACGACTTTGACGGATTAGTCAATTAGTAAATAAGGCCAAGAGTAACTCCACAGCTCACAAGGTAGTTCATAACTCTACAAAAAAATTTTGGAATTTGCCCAAAGCTCAAACGGAGGTTGTCTGGTCCAGTGAAACTAAATTGGAACTTTTTGTCCTTGGCTACAAAGAGCTGGATTTAATGGAAACCCATCACTGCTTATCATCCTGAGAATACAATCACAACCTCCGAGGTGAAGCACGGTGGTGGAAGCATCATGCAGAGTTATCCTTTGCCTCTTGTTTGTTGAATTTCTGTTTTCCATTTTTCTATACTTTACTGTGCTGTAGTTAAAGGTCAGATGTAGGCTAATGGTGGTCCTGTATAAGTATGGACACAATCTCAGAAATTTTAATGACAGGTAATAAAATCAGGTTATTCAAATCCAAATCACAGTCCAAACTCGTAGTGAAATCAATCACATGGTCAAACGATCGGCCAACATGGGCTGGGGAAAAATCTAAATTGAACAGGTTAGCAATAATCCAAAAAGATTGACCAAGAACAAACTGACAGTACTGACATGTGTGGCTTCCAAACATTTTGCAACTACTGACCCAAAAGACAGAGTTTAAATAGACAGAATTTGACTAACGAAGGACAAGTCAGAGCAGGTGAATGTAAATTAAGAACCTAAAACAGGTGGAAAAATCACAACTAAAAATCTGGTCATGGTCAACAGGTGGGAATTAAAGTCTCAGGCATGGGCACGGACATTTTAGGTGGCTGCTGGGGATTGTGGGAAATGGAGTCCTGGCTGGGTTGTGGTGTAGCAGTACTGACATGGAGCATGCTGACCAGATACTAAATAAAGCATGACTGTCTTTATTCTTTAATTGACACCATTATCATAGATGGCAAATTGGTAATTACGCCATTTACATTGAACAATTTTTTTAATTTAATAACAGCACTGAAGCTAAATAGTACCCACTGATCCTGACCTAGTGTGTGTGTATATGTGTGTGTGTGTGTGTGTGTGTGTGTGTAGGAGACTGCTGGTTGTTAGCAGCCATCGCCTCATTGACACTGCACAAGGAGATGCTTGCGAGGGTCGTACCACCTGACCAGAATTTCGATCACGGCTACGCTGGCATCTTTCACTTCCAGGTGAACCGCTCAGCAGCCCCAAGTTGGGGGTTTGGTATTTTTGGATTACTATAATATCTGAATAAATAAAAATATCTTAACAACTGTTGTGTGTGTGTGTTTGTGTGTTACAGTTCTGGCAGCATAACAAATGGCTGGATGTGGTTGTGGACGACAGGCTGCCGTGTGTGAGGAACAAACCGGTGTTCCTCCATTCAGCCGACTCGACCGAGTTCTGGAGCGCCCTGTTGGAGAAGGCCTATGCCAAGTATGACATAGGCTGAGTTGTGTTATTTCACTAGCTTTTTAGCTTTTTAACGTTCTCCTACCAGACTGGCACCTTTCGCTAGCTAGGGTTTAGTTTGTGGCTCTGTAATTTTTTTGTTTTTTCTTACGTTGGCCAGTATGTTAATGTAGAGGGTCAATGACAGCCTTGTTTCTGTACCCAAATCATATCCCTTCCCCATTTAGATACAAAGGAAAGAAACTGTGGTGCTGCCATGAAGATGTTGAACAGCCACCAATTGGTTTACACCTTGTACTGCAAAAAATGACATAGACCTCATTAGAAAAAGTCTTTTGTGGTTTAAATCCCTTAAATTTTTATTAAAATGATGCGTCTGTGAGCCATAGTTTATTCCACACTGCGTCTGTTTTTGTGTGTCAGAATGAACGGCAGCTACGAGGCTCTGAAGGGAGGCAGCACCCTGGAGGCCATGGAGGACTTCAGCGGCGGAGTGGGAGAAATGTACGAGACCAAGAAAGCCCCTGCAGACCTTTTCACCATCCTGAAGAAGGCGCTGGATAGAGGCTCCATGATGGGCTGCTCCATAGACGTAAGAATGAGAAGAAACTTACTACATCAAGGGCGGGGCTTTGTCTAGGTCAAATTTTGTCATGACTAAAGATCTGAGCCTAGAGCTAGAGCTAAAATGTAAAATTACTACATTGGTGTATTGCTATTTGCTATCTGGAAAATATCTTTTCATGCTTACTCATTAATTTTAGATGCATGTCTCTCTCTCTCTCTCTCTCTGTCTCTCTCTCTAGATCACCAGCTCAGCTGAATCAGAAGCTCAGACTTCCACAGGCCTGGTCAAAGGTCACGCCTACTCCATCACCGGGTTAGAGGAGGTAATAAATTACGGTGGCTTTCTGTTCAATAGATAAAAACTGATAAACCATCCACAGGATAAATATTTTGCTGCTTTTGTCTTATATAAACGGCCTGTGAATCATCTTAAACACCTCTGTGTTGTTCTTCTTCAGGTGAACTACAGAGGGGCGAAAGTGCAACTGATCCGTATCAGAAACCCCTGGGGGCAGGTAGAATGGAACGGCCGCTGGAGCGATAAGTACGACTGCTACTCCTGACTTCAGTGTAAAACAAAGACCAGGACTGTAAAGATAATATGGCACTTTTTTGTAACAGTACACTGAAGTGCTGGAAAAACTGGTAGGCCAGTCTAATACCTGGTGGGTCCCCCTGCAGAAGTACGACTAGGCAATGAATGCCATATTTCCTGCAGGGCGGTCCACAATTCTGAGATCTGGTGACTTAGGTGCGAATGGCAAAACTCAGATGAGTGTTCCTCTAACTGTAATCTGGCTTCTCGAGACGTGTGTGGAGGTCAGCGGTGGGTAGAAACGCACTACAATTACTTTTCCTTGAGTAACTTTTTGGATAAATTGTAATTATAAGAGTAGTTCAATTGCAGCGTTAATTATCCGTCCAGTGCTCGATCTCTATGTCACATGACTGCGTCTCACCAATCAAATGTAGCCACTAGTGACGCTTGACTCCGTTTTACCAATCAAACAGAGCCAAGCTGTCACATGACCGCACACACAAAATCCAGGTGGAAAAGAGCACAGAAGCCCAGTACAATGGCAGAGCCAATTTTTGGCCACTCTACCCACCATCAGTGGTGGTGCATTGTCCTGTTGGAAGAATCCAACCCCAGCAAAACGAATGCACAACATAAACGAGTGTAAATAATCAGTCAGAAACAAGCCATGGGTCCCACTGAGTGCCATCTAACAAACCCTATACCAGTATGTCACTTCCATAGATATATACCCTGGCAGGCGTAGGCTTAGGCGTAGGCTTGACTGTACCTCTTTTTTGTCTGGTCTGTCATTTCAGTGTGTATATATTTGCTTCTAAAGATAGAATCTGACCGTTATCGATCAGCCCGAGACGTATTTGGTGTCCAGTGTTTGCTTCTTTGTGCTCGCACTGGAGCTATGATGCTAACACAGTCTTACATACACAGCAGGACTTCCTGTCGTCTATAAACAGTGAATAGTGAAACACTGTGGGCAATGCCAAGTTGGGCAACCACAGTATACTTTAGTTTGGCAGTTTGGTATAGTTTCAGCTCTAAGGCCCCACCTCTGAATGGGCTATGGGGCAGCCGTGGGCTTGTGGGTATTGAACCAGTCCAGTGCCTGGATGGTCCCGGGTTCCAATTCCAGCAACAGACAAGAATAATGCCTTTGAGCACAGTACCTAACCTCCACAGCTGCTTCCTGGGCGTTGCTGCTTGGGCTGCTCGTCCCCCAGCCCCCTAGTGTTCACTAGTGCGTATGTATTTTACTGCACGGATGGGTTAAATGCGGACGTTACATCCCTCCGTGTGCAAGCACAGTAGGCAAATCGTTCACTTTCACTTTCTAAAGAGTTTAATGGTGAAATTATACAGCGAAGATTAGCTTCATTTTTGACACCAAACAAAACTAATTAGCACTGCTTTAATATTGCTGTAGAAATTCATTGTAAATTAAAATTAACATCCAATGTGCTCCTGGTTTTTTTGCAGTTCCAGAGAGTGGAGTTATGTTGATAAAACAGATAAGATCAGACTGCTTGATAACGCCACAGATGATGGAGAGTTCTGGTAAGAGTTTTGCTCAAATACTTACTGTAATAGCCGTAGGGGGCAGCCGTAGGCTTGTGGTTATGGAACCAGCCTTGTGACCGGAAGGTCCCAGGTTCGATCCTTGCACCAAGAAGATATGACCCTTGACCAAGGCACCTAACCCTCAATTGCTTGCTGGGAGCCATGGATACGGTTGCCCACCGCTCTGGTCAAGTGTGTTTACTGCCCCCTGGGTTTTGTGTGTGTTTAGAAGTTTAGAAAGTGGGCTCCGAACATGGATTGGTTCAATGGAGTCCCTTACTGTGTACGACAGAATGTAATACACCATTCGATGTGCTGCAGGATGGAGTTTGAGGACTTTAAGGCGAATTACGACAGGGTGGAGCTGTGTAACCTGACTCCAGACTCCCTGATAGATGACACTAAGAAGAAGTGGGTGGTGAACATCCTGGAGGGCAGCTGGATTCGGGGCTCCACTGCTGGAGGCTGCAGGAACTACATTGGTAAGTGATTTCAGAAAGCATTGGGAGATCATATCGCTAGTGGATATACAGCAAGTTTACCTGTAAGAAAAACCCCCCAAGGATCAAATCTAGGATCAAATCTTTAGGAGCTTCCAGCTGGTCTACGGGTTTGTCCCTTTAAACATCTTAGGGTTGTAGTTTTCGGGTGTTGATGGTTTCTCCACCCTCATTCAATGTGAAACAGTGGATCTTAGGTTTGTAAAGTCCCACAACAGAGGGTTTCCCTTTGAGAAAAGGCACTAAGGTCCCCTTGAGCAAGGCACCTAACTCCCCCAACTGCTCCCCGGGTCCTGTGGTTTGGGGCTTCCCCCCTGCTCCGGGTTCACTTCCCCCTAGTGTTCACTGGGGGGTGTGTGTGTTTCACTGCACGGATTGGGTTAAATGTGGAGGTCACATTCTTCTGTGTGCAAACACAGTAGGCAAATAGTTCACTTTCATCTTCATCTTTTCTCTTTAACCCTTAAAGAACCATTCAGGCCCTAAGATAAAAGTTATGGTAACATAGTATCCTGACCCAGGAAGTGTTTATAAGGCTGCATCCACTTTTTTCCTCAGACACCTTCTGGACCAACCCTCAGTTTAAGCTGAATCTGGAGGTTGCAGACAAAGATGATCAGTGCAGCGTCATTGTGGCCCTCATGCAGAAGAACCGACGCAAGCTGCGCAAGGAGGGGCTCGACCTGGAAACCATCGGTTTCGCCCTCTATCAGGTCAGACTGTGTGAGAGTCGATCCGGAATGAACGAGCTTGTTTTTAGGCAGCCTGAGTCTTTATCTCTTGTTTTTGCTTCCAGGCCCCTAATGGCGAGGCTCACGCAGACAAGGATTACTTCCGCTTTAACGGTTCGAAAGCACGCAGCCGCACCTACATCAACACGCGCGAGGTGTCCGAGCGTTTCACCCTTCCACCGGGAAACTACCTGATGGTGCCTACTATCTTCCAGCCTCATCAGGAGGCTGACTTCCTGGTGCGCATCTTCTCCGAGACCAAAGCCGGAGCACAGTATGTACCATATCGCTCTGTTTAACCGATCCTACCTGCATATCCTGATAAAATATACACTGATCAGCCACAAGACTATGGGCTGGCAAAGTGAATAACAAATGGGAGATCTTGAGGGATACGATATAGTATTAGGTGGCGAGTGGACAGTCGATTCTTGGTGTGAAGTTGATGTGGTGGAAGTAGGAAAAAAAATGGTAAGCAAAAAGACCTGAGACAATTTGACCAGGGACAGACTGTCTTGTCTAGACATCAGAGCATCTCCAAAACAGCAGGTCTTGTGCAGTCCAAGCAAGGATAACCGGTGTACCAATTGACAGGGTCATGGGGGATCGAGGCTCCCTGATGTCTGTCTGGTCCAGTCGCACAAAAGATCCACGGAAGGATCGGGTTGCCAGATACCACAACACACCTTTAGAGGTCTTGTGGAATCTTATGGCTGATCGGTGTATATTTTAAAAGAAAAGTTTAAACAGTCACAGGAACCTATACATATAAAGATGATCACAGTGTTACCAAAAGGCATGTAGACTTCAGGTTTGATCAGATGCTCTTTTGTGCGAACAGGGAAATGGGCACCGCCGTTGAAGCTGACCTGCCTGATGTGAGTAACCTCTTAACCTTTGATTTTTGTGATTTACACTAAAGAACTGATCTCTCTACAGAGGGCTGAGTAGAGGTAGATTAAAGATTAGACGCTGTGCAAAGTGAGTCCAGGTTTACACTGTATTTACGCTCTCCTGTTCTCTACACTGTCAATGAACCACCAGTCACGTTACATAATGTCAATTTACACAAAAGCATTTGCGTGTTTTTTTTTGACCCGTAGCCGCCAATGCCGACTCAACCCGAGGAGGAGACCGATGAGGAAAAAGGCCTGAGGAAGCTGTTTATGCAGATCGCTGGCTCGGTGAGACTGACAATGTGCCCTTTTTTGACCTTAGGTCGAAATGTTGTGTTGGTTGTGATACATTTTACGATGTCCTGGATCAATCGTTTAACAACACAGTGTGTAAATGGCGCTTTATGCCGCAAACCACTCGAGTGACCCCAGCAAACCTCTAAAAAAAAGAGTGAAAACAACAACAAATAGGTGATTAAACAGTGAAACAGCGCCTCCTAGTGGGACGTGAGATCAAGCTTCCAATAATGCAACTCAGCCACTGCAGATAGTCTGACGATAGTTTGCTCTTATAGACGCACACTAAATTCGTCCATCCATCCAATTATCCATCCATCCATCCATCCCTCTATCCATCCATCAATCCATCCCTTTATCCATTGCATGCTTTTCTGGGGTTTGCAGCAGCCCAAGCAAAGAGGCCCAGACCTCCCTCTCACCAGCTGCCTCTTCTAACTCCTCTGGGAGGATGCCGAGGCGTTCCCAGGCCCATTTCTCCAGCATGTCCTGGGTGGTCCCTGGGGTCTCTTTAGAGGTGTCTGGGAAGAGCCGTGGCTCTACTCCAAACCTCTCCTGGATGACCGGACCCTTCACCTTGTCTCTAAAGATACTTCGCTGAGGAAACTAATTTCAGGCGCTTGTATCCGCGATCTCGTTCTTTCGGTCACTGCCCACAGTGACACACACACACTTTCTCTATTTACATAGCTTTCATTGTACCCGTATTTGTGTGCATTTACGGGTTTGTTTGGAAAAACCTTGTTCCATGGGGGCAGCCGTGGCCTAGTGGTTAGGGAACTGGTCTCATGACCGGAAGGTTGTGGGGTCGATCCCTGCCTAGGGCAAGACACGACTGAGGAGCCCTTGAGCAAAGCACCTTACTCCCTAACTGCTCCCTAGGGCGCTGTGGTTTGGGGCTGTCCCCTGCTCCGGGCAAGTGTGTACACTGCCCCCTAGTGTTCACTGGTGTGTGTGTGTGTGTGTGTGTGTGTGTGTGTGTGTGTGTGTGTGTGTGTGTGTTTCACTGCATGGATGGGTTAAATGCGGAGGCCACAATCCTCACAATTCCTCTGTGTGCAAACTTTCATGTCATTAATCTACATTTTTAGGATTAGCTTTGTTTCTTGTTTCTGCAAAGAAACGTAGAATGATGTTAATAAGCTGTCACAATTATAAACACTGCACGTGCAGTATAAGTGTTTTCAATGCCGTATAACTCACATTTCTGCCGTATGGTTATAGGATCAGGCCATCAGCGCCCGGGAGCTGCAGGATGTCCTAAACGGAGTCCTCGGCAGGAGTGAGTCTATTCTTACAGACCCTGACTCCACAACATAGACATAATTCATCCTGCTTTTATTCCCTTATGTTCACGTGTCTTTATTTCTGACAGGGAAGGAGATTAAGTTTGATGGCGTGAGTCTGAACACCTGCCACAGTATCATCAACCTGATGGACGTATCCTCTAACACTTGTTCCTAGGACGTGAACCTCAGACATTCTGGTCACCACCAGAACGTTCATACTGTTGGTTATTTGTCTAGAGGACTGCTCTGTGTTAAAATGGTTGATGGTTATTTCATTGCATACACCTCAGCTTCATTCCAGCACAGTAAAAACAGCCCAGATTTTCCTTAACCGGAGTAACAGGTGGACGGCTCGGGAATGATCGAGTTCCAGGAGTTTAAGGTCTTCTGGGAAAAGCTGAAGAAATGGATGGTAAGAATACAAAACGTGGTATTTAGCACCAAGATTTTAGCAGCAGATCCAAACAGACTTCATATTGATGAGTCTTGGGCAGCCATGACCCTGTCACCGGTTCACCAGATGTCCTCCCATGGACCACTTTTGGTAGCTACTAGCTGCTGTATACTGAGGACGCGCTACAAGACCTGCTGTTTTTGGAGATGCTCTGACCCAGTCATCTAAATGTCACAGTTTGGTTGTTCAGTTGTTCAGGTTCTTGCCCATTTTTCCTGCTTTCAACACATCAACTTCAAGAACTTTTTGCCTTATACATCACAGCCCTTAACAGGTGTCACTGTAACAAGACAGTCTGATCTGAGTGACTTTGACAAGGGCCTAATTGTGATGCCTAGGCGACTTGGTCACGTCGTCTCCAAACCAGAAGGTCTTGTGGGGTGTGTCCCAGTATACAGTGGTTAATACCTACCACAAAGTGGTCCCGCAACAGGGTCATGGATTCTCAAGGCTCACTGATGTGCATTGTGGGGGTGAAGGCTGGCCGATCTCACAGAAGATCCATAGAATGTCTTGGATACCACAGGACACTTTAAGAGGTCTTGTGGAGTCTCGACAGATCAGAGCTGCTTTGGCGGGTGTAGTATTAATGCGTATATTACAGCGGGTGGGTCTCAAGGTCCACTAGATCCTCAGGAACTGCCCTGTTATTCATTCTCTGCCATGTTTATGACTCTCGCACTATTTCATGCTTTTCCACGTCTCTTACCTTTCTTGCAGATGTTGTTCTTGTCCTTCGATACAGACCGGAGTGGACGCATGTCCTCTTACGAGCTCCGGTCCGCTCTTAAAGCAGCAGGTGAGCTCACAGACTGTTGAGGGCTTCATCACCAT
>JAOVVF010000027.1:13247268-13268565 GCA_028565595.1 Duopalatinus emarginatus
TCAGTATGTTCAACATGCCTGATTTACATCACTACAGACTCTTATGCTTAAACTCAACATTACAAACCTCTAAAACACCACAAACCTGCATATATATATATATATATATATATATATATAATCCTAATAAATCCATTTTCATATCTGCTTAATTTCATAACCAACAGTCAGTCACATCAAATTACACTAATAAAGCATGTTTACTGTATATAATTCTAAATGGAACAATGGATCAGTTGCTCCTGGCTCCAGGAAGTAAACTGGCTCAACCGAGGGGTTAGTTATCAGCCTGACCCAGGTTTTTAAAAAATGCTGTATAACTCAAAGCTCATCAATCATCATCAATCCACACAGGGCGGGTGTGGCTACACGCTTTCATACCAGACAAACAGGAGGCAGACGAGATAGCTGATACGAGACTGAGATGGACTGATTAAATAGGTGGAATCAGGTGTGGCTCATGTCTGGCGGAAATGAAAGCCAGCACCCTCGTTCCCTTTGTGTATAAGACAGAATCCCCTCTGGAAAGACAGATGTGCTTTTTAGCTTGATGAATCTCTGTTTGTTCAGAATAAATATTTACCCTGTCCCTAAGTCCACTAATCTGGTCTTCTAAAAGCTCCTCCAGCATCTGCTTGTTACGGCCGTGCAATTCCTAGACATAAACACACACACACACACACACACACACACACACACACACACACACACACACATATACACACACTCCTGAGAAGGTGCTTAGCATTTTGATTATCCCTCAAACATTCGACTCCATGTGCCCTTGTTCGTCAGCGGTGCTCACGTTCGTTGTTGATTGACACATAGCCGAGCCATCACTCAATCCCCTCCTCACTCTCTATTAAAACTAGGCCAGCTGCAAATCCCTGACAGATGACTTCGTCTATTTTTTTCTCCACGCAACAGCTTTGTCGGACGGGTGGCCTGGAAACGGTCTATCTGCACGTGTCAGATTTGAGACACAACCCAAAAGCCTTCTCTTTTTAAATCCCCTGCTTGGTCCTCAGAGACTCGGCACACTCTTCCTTCAGCCTCTCGTCGTGGAGGTGGTCTTCTTCATTTGGTTCTGGTTTAATCGGTGCAACAATGCGAAAGCTTTCAGAGAGCAGCTGGAGGAAATTCGGTCCTGCCGGGAGAGGCTCTTACGACTGGATGGCCGGATCTTCGTCACCGCCTCCTGAGGAACAACAGCTGCAGGTGAAGTCAAAAACTAATCCCATATTATATCCAGAACCCAACGAGTGTTGTAAAGTGTACAGTTAGTGTCCGCTGCATAGGATGGAGAGGGTTCATGTTGACGTCTAAAGCCAACTAGGTAAACTGAAGTGCCAGAAAAACTGGTACACCAGTCTTGTACTTGCCAGGACCCTCACGGTGCATGGACTCCATGAGCTTGTGGAAATATTCTGTATGCAGTGAAGACCATACTTCCTGCAGGAACGTCCACAAATCTGTTGTATTTTGTCTTTTTGTTTCTGAAAAAAGGCATGTCCTGCGACGTTTGACTTACCCTGGATATTAGCCGTAATATTAAAATCACATGACAGTTTTGTCCCATGATGCATGAATCTGCAAGACCTCTGAAGATATCCTGTGGTGCCAAGGTGTCAGCAACAGATCCTTATTTGGATCTTCTCTAGAATAAGACCAGACGGTCTGGCCTTCACCCCTTATACACATCAGTGAGCCTTGGTCTCCCATGACCCTGTCACTGGTTCACCCAGTCGTCTTTCCTTGGACCACTTTTGGTAGGTATTAACCAGTGTATACTGGGACACACCCCACAAGACCTGCTGTTTTGGAGATGATCTGACCCAGTCGTCTAGACATTTTTCCACCTTTGACACATGCCACTGTAATGAGATGTGATGTTACATGACTAACCTGTCTGCGAGTTTGTGGTTTTAATGTTATGGCTGATCAGTATGTGTATGTGGAACAGCAATTTCTAGAACGTTGATCTGGAAGGACGAAGCGGTGGTAGATGAGGCACTGTCCACGGTGCTGAACTCACTCACAGTGCTGTGTTTACTCTGTCAACAGCGTGAGGGTTTAATATATATATAACACTCGAATACAAATCTTAATCATACAGTTCACAGTACAGACGTCTCTGACAGGTGAACACTGTGTGTGTCTCCTTTCTGACTAGTTACACCAGTTCATGTCCTGTATTCATTCTGATGGGTTTGGTGTCCTCTAACAGGACAATGCACCACCACACACGTCTACAGACACCAATTTATGGTTAGAGGAACACTCATCCGAGTTTGGGGGGTTTAGTCATTCACACCTCAGTCACCAGATCTCAGATCTTACTGGATCCTAAGTGATTTCTGCTAGGTCTATATACAGAGAAACACAAGTACAGTGAGTGTGAACGAGCATTTATAGATCTCGGATTGCTTCATGCCAAAAAATACATATCATTCTAATGGAAAAATCTATAGAAATATATAAAATATCTATAGGCAATGTATTGCTCAGTGGATAAAACAGATCTTATTAAGTCTAACATTAGAAAAATATCCTGCATATTAACTGGGAAGCAGAATATGTTTAAAAATATATGGAGGCTGTTCATTAATTATGTTAAAGATTTAAATTTAGAAGATGATCAGACTGAGCTTTGTAGGTTCAGCAATTGCTTTTAAAACTTCTGTAGATCCTGTACTGGTACAATTAAAGTCTCCCATTTATTATGGACTGCCAGTTAAAAGAAGAGCTGAGATGAGCATGTGTCTTGTTGTTTTATTTATTTTTGTTATTATTTATTTATTTATTTTATGTTAAAACTTTAGTTGTTTTTTTTATTTAGAAAGTGTATCTTGAAGATAAAATGCAAATAAAAATATTGTGAGTAAGTCGCCAGATCTCAAAGTTATCGAACACCATGTGACTCCATGCAAAACGCTGTGAAACACTGAAAACCTACACTTTAAAATACAGCAGAGTTGTGGAGCGTTCATCATCTACAGAGTATTTCTGTATTTCTATGTCCGTATGAGGGACCTACCAAGTACTTAACTGGTGTACCACTTTTTCTGGCACTTTAGTGTACCTATAACCAATGCTGCATTGTTTTTAACACAATGAAATCAAAAGTTGTTTGCAGTCTCAGCTTTACCTCTGACCGACATTTGTATTTGCATAAACTCCCTGTGTATTCGTGATGTGATTTTGTTCCACTGACCAGAAGGTTGTACAAGAGGATCGCTGTAAAACCAGAGATCCTCAACTCTCTGTGCATTTATAAAACACTATTCATTTTTACACTACATATATTTCTCACTGTTGTTCTTGGTCCTGAACATGTTTGTACAGGTCTAAACTGTACACACACCATTTTGTCTCAGGCTCAGCGTAAGGTCATCTGATGAGACCGATAACCAGAGGGATTTCAGAGGATTAGAGTCTAATCTAGCTGAAATGCAACATTATCTGATTAACATCAATGTCGAGTGAAATATGCCTTGATTGATCCTGAAAGCTGAGGATGAATTATTGAATGAGATATGATTTTATCTTTCTGCATTTGAAAATATTAGATGTTCAGTGGATATAAAAGCTTCCTAGTGATGGTTTCATCAGGTTTATTGGAGGCATAGAGTTAAATAACCAAAATTAAACATCAGCTTCTTACAAGAGAGGGTAGACTATATGGAGAAAAAAGTACACATTACACCTACGGGATCTTTTAAGACGTCCCATTCTAGATCCATAGGCCTTAATATAGAGTTTGTCACTTTCTGCAACATTTTGAATGTGTCTGTGGGAATTTTTGCCTGTTTATGTGAGGTCAGACATTAATGTTGGACGAGAGGACCTGGTTCGCATCGTCTGTTCTAGTTCATTCGAAAGATGTTTGATGGGGTTAAGGTCAGGGCTCTGTGTGAGCCAGTCAAGTTCTTCCACACCAAACTCACCCATCAATGCCATTATGGACCGTGCATTGTGCACTGGAGAGGTATAATTGTCTAAAGTTGGAAGTGTACAATTCTCTAAAACGTCTCAGTATGCTGAAGCATTAAGATTTTCCTTTACTGGAACTTGACCTGAAAAACACCCCCACAGAGTTATCCCTCCTATACCAAACCTTACAGTTGGCACAATACAGTCAGGCAGTTAACATTCTCCTGGCATTCACCAAACCCAGACTCATACATCAGACTTTCTGATTTCCTGTTCCACAGAACACATTTTCTGGTGATGTAAGGCTTGCATGCAGTTGCTAGGCCAAGGAAAACCATTCCACTGAGCTCCTGGTGCAGAGTTTTTGTGCTGATGTTAATGCCAGAGGATGACAGGAGCACTGCAGTTCCTGAGTCAGTAGAGCACTGAAGACTTTTTATGTCTTATCTGCACATCAGCACTGTATCAGAAACTGATACATTTACAGCATTTGGCAGACGCTCTTATCCAGAGCGTCTTACAAGGTCACTGGTATTACAGGAGGCCAATGTAGTTTTAGGAGTCTTGCCCAAGGACACTTATTGGTGTAGCACAGACTGGCTGCCCAGACCAAGGAATCAAACCCAGGTCTCTCACATGGAAGCTTATGATGGTACCACACCAACCACCTAACTACGTTGTCTGCCACTTCATGACTGAGTTGCTGTGGTTCCTAAACACCTTTACTTTTCAATGATACCACTCACAGCGGTATTCAATTGTGGATTATCTAGAAGGGAAGAAATTTGTTGCAGAGGTGGCATCGTATTACAGCAACACACTCAAAGTCACTGAGCTCTTTTGGACTATTCATTGTTTTAACAATGTTTGTAAATCATTGGCGAGGTTCTTAACTTTATACACCTGTGAAAATGGGAATGAACTCTATATAATAGCTTTTAAAAAATCTTATACAATAAATACATGCCTAGACTTGATGTCTAGACTTAGATGTTTTGTCCTTTTAATACCCTTTATAGAAGGTTTACCAATTTTCCCCTGGGATCCCTTTTATTAATGATGGTCCCCAAATTAATTACAGTCCTTTATATCCTCATCTGCAGGGTTACCAGTGGAACGAGCTACTAAGCGACCAGGATGCGAAGACCGAGATCGTCTTGTACGTCATCATCCCGCTGGCGTTGCTCTTCATCTTCTGCCTGACAGCGTTCCTGATCTACCAGAGATGTTCACGCAACAAGTTCAGTTTGGCCAACATCATTGCGCTGGACCTACAGGATGCAGACAGCGGCGCCGAGATTCTTGCTTCGCTCACGGCCAACGCCGAGCGTCTGAACAGCACCAGCTCGGACGCGTCTGAGGGCGTTTTCCTGATGGTCTACCTTCCACCACCGTACGAGGAAACCCTGACCAAGATAACCCGAGCTGCAAGTCTCACCAGTGGCAAAGACGTGGAATCCATAAGGATGGAAGATCTCGAGGCCAAACTGTGTCCAGAACTCAAATCCAGCGGGCATTACGTGTAATATACAACAATAATACGGCACAAATACGGCACCATTTCATCTGTGGAGTACTCTCAAAACAAATCTGTAGTCTGAACGGGAGATGATGCTACATTATTAAGACTTTCACACCATCCTAGTCCTATTAGATCTGTATTGTCACCGTCATATACAGTAATGCCCTACTAAAGGAGATGCAGTAACAGCTCACAGAGTATGTTTAATTAACAGAAACGACTGAATTGTTATTCAAGCTGTAGATATTCAAGACTATAAGGTTTCTAAAATACACCGAAGTGCCAAAAAAACTGGTACAGCAGTGTACACCGGTGTAATACTTGGTAGGAACAAAGGACTACAGAAATATGACAGGATATGAACTCCACCACGAGCTTGTGGACATATTCTCACCGTACTTCCTGTAGAACGGTCCACAGTTCTGAGAACTCAGATGACTGTTCCTCTAACTGTAATCTGGTGTCTTTAGACGTGTGTGGTGGTGCATTGTCCTTTTAGAAGAGGACAAACCTGACAGAATGAATGCAGGACATGTGAAAGAGTGTAACCTGTCAGAAAGTAGACACAGATAGCCTTCATGTACCAGGGGTCAGTGGAATGGCAGCTAAAAACAAAAAACCCCAGACCATTTATGAAGCTTCTGTAGATGTCAGTCGGTTTATATACACACTGGAGGAGGCAACTGGTGGAGTGCATATGTGTCATCGTCTGTACCAGTTTTTCTGACACTTCAGTGTATGTACTGATAACGTTCACAAATATAAAATTGTGTGAATTACAGGATGGATGTGTAATTAATTGTGTAAAAACACAGTTATTTAAAACATCAGATTTTATTTAAATGATTTGATCATCTTCAGACAAGTGTAACTGTCCTGGTGAGCTGTTGTCCATTTCAACTCAATTGTCTGTTTATCTTAAATACATTTATAATAAATGTTGTATTTTATTAATCATAATCGTCTAAATTGCCTCGAGTTTTAATATCCAAACACACTGATAAAATTGCACGTTAGCAAATTAACCTTAAACATGGCATAAATGTGAGCACAGGCAATGGTGGAAACACCTGTAAAGCTAGACAAAGTACACGCATGATGTCACAGACAGAACACTGACGATACTTCGCCATGACAAAGAGTTCATGGGGTTCATTAATAAGCTGTGCAGCCGGTGGTGGTAGAGCTCATGTGTGCATGATAAAGCAGCCAGTGAACAGAAACTGATGGGGTTCTGTGGTGTGTAAAGTCAATAGGCTGGGAACTGTGATGGGGTTAGCCTACAGCCTACAACAGTAGAAATACAAATAAAAAATAAATAAAAGAAATAAAATAAATAAATAGTAACAACAACAAAATTAATAATAATAATAATTTAAAAATATAATAAATAAATAAATTAATTAATAATGATGATGATGACGACGATGACAACAATAATAATAATAATAATAATAATAATAATAATAATAATAATAATAATTTTAAACCCCAACATCAGAACAGAAGTACAGTAGCTATAGTAAACTGAAATAATTGTAAATAGTAGAAAATGATTAAACTTATTTTAAGGCTTATTAATAAAAAGCGCTTAATGCTGTAATTCATAAAGTCTTTAACAATCACAATTAATCATGCATTCATTTTTCTACCTTATATAATTTTCCAGCTTATATCATTGTAAAACAGGCAGTGACTCAGCAGTTTAGAGCACCAGAGAAAGACATAATGAGGGGTGTGTCCAGACAAAACCCAGCTGAGACATTAGACCAGGCTGTTTGGGGCTGATATCAGTGGATAAATCAGTCCAGGGTTAATTGTAGAGACGTGTCAGTGATAACCACATTGTGCTCGTGTCATGATAAAGGTTTTAGAAAGGGTCTGTTCCAATCATCCTGATGCCACTTACCACAGAAGTCCATCAGAGGTCTTGTGGAGTCCTTGGCTAGTCAAGTCACAGTGTATATGTAAAGCAGTCTGATTGATGGATGTTGTATTCGTTTCTCAACACATTCAAAAGCAGGCAGTCAATGTAGCAGAAGAGTTGAGGAAATTACCAGTGAAGTAAAATACTTACTGAATAAATACATGCACTCACTGATGGTCAGGGGCATCTTCCAACTGGGATCACTTAAACTCCTAGCTTTTGGAAACAGTTGGAGCTTTGCGACATGGCACATTACCATGCTGGTGAGAGGACTGTCATCGTAATGATGGTGAATTGTGGTCATGAAGAGATGTACGTGATCAGCAACAATACTCAATGACTGATTGGTACTCAGGAACACAAGAAAAAATTCCCCACAGCATTACACCACCACCACCACCAGCCAGAGCTGTTGGTACACTGGACCACTGGATCATATCATGTGATGAGTGTCATGACCAGGTGAGGTGATCCGGCTGATGGGAAGCACAGATGATTGAGCATCTTGCAGACTGATTTAACCTTTCAAATTTATGTTACCAGTTACACTGACTAATGAGTTTACAAACTCAGTAATAAATAGAATATCTGTATCAGACAAAGACCCCCAGACCCCCAGCTATGGTTCCCAGAGTAAACTCAGTCCCTCTGTACTTCCATCCCTGACATCATCATGACCAGTGCTGAGCTGATATGATCGTCATAGCGGATCAATATGTACACAGCAGTAATACTCATGCTCATACTGTTTTAACGTCAGTCTCAGTGTTGAGCTGTGAATGAACCATCTCCATTTCATACGCGGACTTTAATACAGACAAGAAATCATTTATGTCCATGGTAATATTGTGCTTGGAATAATGAGCACCACTCCCTGAAAGTGATATTTAGGCTTCAACCTCAATTCTGCTCCATGGTTCGAACACAGTGTTTACTCAAGGTTTAAAAAAAACAAAACAAAAGCATGTCGAACAATTAGTTTTAACTGTTTGAACTTTTCTATAGACTAAAAGATTTTTCCTCGAAAGTTGACGACAAATCCTGAATAATATGCTATAAAAATATCAAAATAACTAAATGAGGTTTTATTGGAGTTAAAATGTAGCTAATTGTGTGATTTACATTTATACAATTTATTTTAATCCAAATGTTTATATTATTTACATGTTTTACAAAGATTAGCAACATACTAGCTTTAATACACACATTAATAAACAAACAAATAAATAAAGGTTTTCATTAATTTTAGCTGTTACACACACACACACACACACACACATTAATATTATATGTATATTTGTTCATTTACCCTCACTTAATTTTTCAACCACGCAATTTTATTATATTTATTATTATGATTATTATTGTAACATTTTTGTTAAATATAATATTAAATATTTTTTTTATTTGTCTTATACTTGTTTGTATTATTTGTAATGCTCTTGTCTTTTTTAATTGACTTGTACATGTAACTGTACCTTTCCTTGTGGATGACTTTGTTGCACCTTTAACATAAATATTCCACCTGGAAATCAAGTGCTTTGAAAGACAATTTCAGGCTTAAAAATGGCTAATTAGTTTTTATAGTGGGGTTTTATATGGGTATACTAGATAGAGGATACGAACTAAAGGAACAGAGGGTACTAGAGGGTACAGTCTTGGTTAAAAGGAACCAATTACAACAAATTTTCTCTGAAAGCACTTTCGGTCTTGTATGTAATGTATCATTATTATTGTTATTAGAAGTAGACGTATTATTATTATCTTTCATATCAGACAACATTACTAGGCCATGTTCTTTACATGGTCTTTAATCTGAACAAAATACTTAACAAACGTTAACACCAAGCAAACCGTGGTTATAACTGAACCAGTCATTCAACACATGACCCGGACTTCTTCATACAGTAAACATAAAAAGCAGACTCTGTAAATCTACAGTGAATCAGGTAAAAACCAGAGACATGATCAAGTCACACCCAGTGCAATAGTTTCGTCCGGATGTGTCGATGCGACGCTTGGGTACGGAAAAGTTTGAGCAGCCTGAATACCTTTTCATGCTATGACGTCAGACTTGTTTTGTCTCGTGTGGCGAGTGTAACTGGTATCACTTTGTGTCTTGAACCTCATACAGCGTTTATGTCATGTGGTGTTAGTTTGTGCGTTGTTGTCTAATAAGAGGTATTCAACAAATTCAGTAATACTGTAAGTTATACTGAGATCTTCAGTCGTATTCAGAATGTAGCTGGATCTAATCAACAATCAAATGCCCTCTATTTGGTCGGTCTTTTGCATATGTTTAGAAGTGCCAGTCTGTTCTATTACGAGGTGGAGGATTTCCACAGCACATTGCAGGGCACCCAAGACGTGTACATTAACTGAGATATAGTGACTTTGGGTAGGAATGGCAGAAAAGCACAATTTGGTGTCTGTACACTTGTTGGGTGGCACACTGTCCTGTTGGCCAAACCCATTAGAATAAATGCAGGATATGAGGATACGGGTGTAACTGGTCAGAAAGGAGGCACATGTAGCGTTTGTACACGTACTAGAGATCCACCAGAATATGTATTTTGCATAGGTTTGTCTGTACAATTTAAATATAAAGGCTGCATTCTTCAGGGAAAGAGTTCAACTAGATTTTAGGACGCACCTGTGGGGATTTGTGATCATTCAGCTACAGGAGCATTAGTGAGAACAGGGACTGATGTTGGATGAGGAGATCTCATGAGGGTGCAGCCGGTGTTCCAGTTTATCCCAAAGGTGTTCAGTAGGGTTGAGGTCAGGACTAAGGGGACCGCAGGGGACATTACAGAGTCATGCAGGAACAAGTTTAGGTCTCGGAGTTCCAGTTAAAGGAAACTGTAATGCTACAAACAACTATAATTATACGACATAACTATAACTATAACAAATAGAATTTTTTTGCTCCCAAATTTTTGGCAACAGTTCGGGGAAGAACATGACGGTTACATGACTAAATAGGCAGACATTAAGACCTCGTGAAGACCAAGCAGCAGTGGTGAATACCTATTAACAGGGGTCCAAGAAGTGACAACCCATGAATCATCTCAAGACTAACTGATGCATAAGGGCTGTATTATCTGGTCCAACATAAACAAATGGACAATGGTGAGATGGTGACAATATTACCCATTATAGGAATGGGTAACGCATCATGCCATGTTGCAGTCATTTTTCAGAATTGGTCTGAGGAACATATAATGTAGAGTTCAAGGTGTTGCCCTCAGTTATGAACTTGATCAACATCAGTTCAATATGTCATTAGACATATACATCAAGTGTGCCTAAACTTTTACACTTCCCATTCTACTGCCTTTGGGAAAAACACATTTACTGACCAATAAAATATATTTTTTATTTATATTATTTCTTCTTCTTTTTTATAGCTCATTGCTCAAACAGTTTCAGTTGTTAAAAAGAAGAATCCAAATAAAAAAAAAGCTTTTTGATGGTCAGAGTTTCTGTCCATGGACTTCCCACTGAGCGAGATCAACATATAATTTGCATTCGAAGTCAAACTGCACAGCTTTACAACACGAGCTGGATAGAAAATTCCACAACATTGTGCACCTTTAAATACTCTTGTCTATAAATGAGCATCAATCAATATCCCAATATTTTTAATGCTTAAGGTACTTGTAATATATACACCGATCAACTATGACATTAAAAACACAAAACCACTTACTGGGGACTTATATCTTGTTTAAGGTTGGTATAATATTAGATAGCAACTAAACAGTCAGTTCTTGAAGTTGACGTGTTGGAAGAAGGAAAAATGGGCAATCAAGGGGGCCAAATTGTCATGCCTAGACTACTGGGTTAGAGCATCTCCAAAACAGCAGGTCTTGTGGGGTGTGTCCCAGTACGTAGTGATTAGTACCTACCAGCAGTACCTACCAGTCAACCAGCAACAGTGTTATGGACGCAGAAAACACACTGATGTGTGTAGGAAGTGAAAGCTAGAACGTCTGCTCCAATCCCACAGAAGATCCAGAGAAGGATCCATTGCTAACATTTCGGAGACCCCTTCAGAGGTCATGTGGAGTTCATGCTTTGATGAGTCAGAGCAGTTTCATCAAACCAGGCAGTTTTAATGTTGTAGCTGATCGATTCACATACACATATACAAGTTGTTGTAGATCTCAGTAATACATTTCAAACTTTTATCTACACCAACCAATGACATAACATTTAAAATGGGCTTTTTTGCATGTTTTTATTTTGGTTTTTTTTTGCATTTCTACATTTCCATCGGACCATGCTCCAGTGCCGTGGCTTGGCCTTGTTTACAGAGTGCAACATGACACCTTGCTCTGAGCATTTGCACATAGTTCAAACATTTGCATTAACTTCGAAACTCAGACTCTCTCTTGGTGTGTGTTTGGTTTTTTTTGGCCCTTCACTGGTTCATGATTTTAAAGTGAGAGTACTTGATTTTTCACATTACTGTATATTAAAACTTATTTGTGATAGCTTGGGAAAAGCACTCGGCTATCACTGTGGCTCAATCTGATAACATCATTGGGATTGACACCATCTGCACCTCAGACCCCTTCACAATGCTCCTGTAGCTGACTGAACAAATCCCCACAATCATGCTCCAAATCCTTCCCAGAAGAGTGGAGATTATTATATGGCAGAGAGGAATTACATGTGGTATGGGACCATTAATAAGGACATATGACTGTGAATGGTCAGGTTGTCCACATACCTATGGCCATATAATGTATACAGTGAAAAAGTCATAAATCATGAATCTGTTGGACAAGCAAAGCCTCTGACACATTTGACTGTGATTAGGCCACTAAGCTAATGTAAAAAGTTTATTATCTTGACTTTGTGTCCTCGACAATAAGAAGACAACTCCAAAAGCAAAAATGGTTGTTTCATGTTTTTTTTTTAAAAAGAGACAAACAGAACAAACCTTTGTTTGCAGAACTAAGTCATAGAGAATGACATTCAAAATCACAAGACTTCAGGGTTTTTTTTTTCCCTTTTTGGAGGGTGAGTCTGCTTGTGCAAAGTAGTATGAGATCATTTTACACCTTTTTGCATTTCACATGACCTGGGAGCCTTTGTTGTGGCCACTGGTTTAGAACACAATAAATAGCACCGCCTGCAAGTTTTACACACACACTCACAAACAACTACACAGACTGCAGCATGGGGATCCGCGATGGGCTCGGCGTGTTGGCGGCTCTGCTATTACTCACTGTCTCTGTGAGCGATGGCATGGTGACGACCAAGTGCGAACTGGCAAACCAACTAATGGCAATTATACCTCCAGATGTGCCGGACCGTGAAAGCCAGGTGGCAAAGAGTGAGTTCAAGACTACTATTATTTATTATTTAATTTATTATTTAATTTATATATATATATAGTATCTATTAAGGATGGCCATAATATATAAAGTAATTTAAATGCAACACTATTGTACTGTTGGAAGGTTGTGAGAAAATGTATATATTTTTATAGAAATAAAAACTGATATGATGTTTTCATCTTATTACCCACATCCTGAAGTATTTTAAAGTAATATTTTAAAACTGATAAAAAAAACAGACAGTCTTAATTTTTTTTGTTGACAAATTTAGAATTAGCTTAGCTAATTAGATTATCAATTAGTTAATAATCGTGTGGGAATAAATGCTAACGTGGCATTAACAAGACAAAAAGTAACAACTAGCAAACTGAGCAAGCGAAAGAAAAGAAAAAAGTCATGGTATTCCAGATTTGTAAGGTTAAGATAAAAAATTTGCAAGTAAAATTAGTTTTTTTCTCTTGAGTAACTCTTTTTTCTCTTTTTTCTTACTTGAGTACTGCGAAAAATACACTAACAAACTACAATCACTTCTACAAGATTAACACCAATAATAATTAAATAAACATTAAAAGTTTATTTATGTATACAAAAAAAATTATTAATTATATACACCATATATTATATTATATTTTATTATGACATTTCATTCCATACCTTAAATGTTTAAATCACGTGTGCAAATACAAAATTAAGTATCAACTTAATGTAAAGGAAAGTTTAAAACTAATTTCTGTCTAAAAAACTATTTTTATGACCAAAGTCTCACAGATCATTAAACCTCCAGAAGCAGCCTACCAACAGCCTCTCTACTGCCTGGTGAAAGTGTTTAATTCCTTAGTAACTTACGTTCAATCTTTATTTGTTATCTTTTTTTCACTTACAAAGTAAAAAAATATATCTTTGTTCTTGCATGGCCCATTTCTATGCCCCAGAGTATAGTTAATTGCTTTGTAAAACCAAAGGTAAAAAAAGACATGAAATGTTTCCTGACCATGTTCTTGCGCAGTGTAAAAACAGGCATTCTTAAAAACTGCCACCAACATTTTCCCTTTTTCCTTCTTTTGTACAGTCGTGTGCCATGCAGAGGTTACTTCGCACTTTGACACCAGCGTCATCAACTCTCAACTGGATCTTCCTGGAGGGCGCAAGCCCAGAGCTGCCAAAACCCCTAAACCCCCCCCTAAAACCACCCCTAAACTCAGTGCTAAAACCACCACTAAACCCCCCCCTAAAACCACCCCTAAACCTCCCCCTAGAACCACCGCCGTACCTGCATCTACAAACCCACATAACCTCAAAGTCCAAAACTCTACTGCATTTCCGTACCTCCAAAAGATGAGTAACGAGTCCATGTACAACACCAGCCCTCCACCGTTTATCCATAATAACAACTCTAAGTCTGAGAATGAAAATCACAGTGCCGGGGCTTTTCTTCCTCCTCCTCCCCCTCCTCCCCCTCCTCCCAACGGCGACACCGCTGGCATGAATTCCCGTAGGAAAAGAGGCCTCGGTGAACAGTGGACGCTATATGGAGTGTTCCAGTTGGCTGATCATGTGACCTGCACCTCACCCACAAAAAAGAATTCCTTCAATGTCTGCAATACAAGCTGCAACAGTGAGTACTAATCTGAGAATATTAAGTTATGGTTTGACATCAATAGCTTGCCCAATGCTTATCTTAAAGTTTAGTTCTTTCTGCAGCTAACACATTTACAGTGAGCGATGAGTAATTCTCAGTTTTTTCCTCTTTTTAAAGACCTGATCGATGACAACACCAGTGATGATGTCCAGTGTGTCTGGAACATCATTAACGACAAGTAAGTAACCAGTGGTATCACATTACAGTAAATTACATTTGAGCATAACTATTTACTTACTACTACTAGTGTCTGTACTTTATATATATTATGTATAGTCAGTAATAAAACTTGTTTTCTTTACTAAGCCCTGTTAGGAAGACAGGACCAGGCAATCCTAACCGGGAAGAAATGAACAAGCTAGTCAAGACAATGTAAGTATAGAGAAAATAAAATTTTTAAAAACGTTAAGCACTGCAGGTATCTTTAACAATACACTTTAGTGTATATCATAGTAAAAATGGGCTTGGTTGCAAGGTAAACTATTAAAAAAGCCCAGCTAGGTAAGCTAGTTCATTTTCTATTGTGTCACTCTATTATTGCTATGGCCTGAGGTTTACAGAATAATAGTAGAGTTGATGTCCAGGCGATATGTGCTGAAGGTTTCAGAATTTACACTTTATACTTATTTGTAATTGTGCTTTCCTCCCATAACTACAGTATCTGGTGACGTTGATGTCTAGCAGTTAATGAGGAACTACTTATGTGGAAAATATTGATATTGATATAAACATTCAAGAAATAAATAATTGCACTGTATAATTTGTCAATTTTGAGATGTGCGGTTGAATGAAAATAAACCATGATTGTTGTTGATGCAATGCTAATTTAATGTAATCACCCTGAAGCTTGATTAGCTTACTATAATAATATAATAATTGTATTTTTCTTTTTACAAAGTAATTTGACAATTCAAACATTTGTTCTTCATTTAAACATAACGTTTTAGAATTACATTCAATGTCCCAAAACCAAGCCATGACCTGTTATGTTACAGCAGCTTTAAGCAGTCGTTTTTAAACCAGTACGTAAATTTTTCTCTTATAAAAGTAATAAAACCACAACTTACAAAAACAGAAACGTAACTTATACTTTTATTACGAAACTGCAAAGTGTGCTTTCTCTGCTGTCCCAAAACTTTTGGAAACTTACTCTTTACCCACTGCAGATTTGTATAGATTGGTATAAACCACAAGTTAATCTATTTGCACTGATTTTGTAGCACAGACATCATTATGTAATAATATCTAATTCTGTAATTAATTTACATAGCAAAACTACACAAGCAGAGCGAACTGAGTTTCTATCTTACATTATACTGCCATGCTGCTCATGGTCATCACTAGTTATTATTTTGTCTGTTCTAATTTTTTTTTTTTTTTGCAGGCGCGGCATGATCATGAACACCTGCCCCAACGTGGACTACACTCAGTACCTTGCTGAGTGTAACCCATAGTGGCAACAGACTACACCTGATCGGACACTCAGCTTTCTTCTTTGAGGGCGATGGGGTTCTGGGCTTCTCTTATCTTCTCTAAATGAGATTAAATCCTGTTGGAAAGTGTATGACCGTAGTAAGACTGGATAACTGTATACAGCCTGTAGTGAATATAACAACGTGGCTTGTCTGATGTGGTTGATTTATTCGTTGGGTAATTGTTCAGTTGCAGTATCAGGTACAAGGCTTTAAAAGTCCTGCTCTAACGGCTGATGGTAAGAAGGTTGATGCTAGTGAGGTTGATGCTAGTGAGGTATATTTAGAATTAAAATTATTTTTATTTTTAAACAGCTATGATTGTATGCTTTGAAAACAGAAAAGTATGTTTGATATTTCTTGCTATGATACCAGAGATTAATACCTAATCAGTAGATACATTAATTTAATGGGAAAAGGATGTCTTTAACTTTGGCTAAACAAGATAATAAATATCCAAGCAAACATTCTTCCTGTCTTGTATTTCATTCTCAGACTGTTTAGTTAAAAATAAACATTTTAACATATTAAAATATAATCTTAAATATAATCTTAAACTAGCCTTACAAAATGAGCTAACCATTTACACACCAAGGCTATGACAAAACTTAGCAAAACATTTGTTTAAACATTTAAATTTATGAACTTCGAAATCAGTTTAGTACCAATAGGTAAAAAACAATTTTTTCATTGTTGAATATTACATTTCACATACAACTATGGTAAAATGGCTCAACTAAATATATTATTAACATTGTATGTTAGCAAGTAAGCTAGCCAGTTTAGCCATGTTTAGCTTAGTCATGTTAATTTAACTTCACAGCCAATTATCAAATTATTTTTAGCTTTACCTTAAGGTAACAGGAATAGCTTGGTATAATACATAGCTTCAATAGATCTGCTTATGCTGGGAAACAAACAAACAAAAAAAAACCAGCTAATAGCAGACAGCTAATCGGTCAGCTAGCTTACCTCAGACAGCTTCCATTGTTCAGCAGTAAACAAACATTACCCTTATTTGATTGGTTTACTGTTATTGCAGGTTTATTCAGTCTCATTAGTTGTAGATACGACTGTCTTTATCTTTATGATTTCTTTTGGTGCCATATTCCCATCATTATATGCCTTTTTTGGACAAGGAAGTACAGCAAAGTATTGCCAAAGACCCCACATATACTATAGGGGACAAATTTACACTTACAATCAATAGATCAATTCATATTTGTATTCCAAAAACTATATATATATATATATATGTGTGTGTGTGTGTCTTGACCAACTCGTGGGTGTGGGTTTATTGGTTTTAAACAATCTAAAACAAAACAAAACGTTTTGTCACTAATTTGTCAAAATTTGATGAAGAATTTGTTTAAAATAGCAAATGGGATCCCAACAGTAAAAAAATAAACGAAATTAAAAAAAAAAATTGGGTTCAGTTGGTAGTAAAATTACCTACCTGACTTTCTCTTTATAATACAACAGGGTTACTCGGTAGCTTGCTGAAATATAAAGTTGTTTAAAAGTGAAGACCTGTATGTAATTATGGCCTTTTAGGTGCACCTTTAGCTGCAAATTTTACATATAAGCTTAAGTAGCCTTTCAAAATTAGCTTACCATTTAAACACCAACCAGTTCTTTTGGCATGTGAAATAATTTGAAGCACTGGTCTAGAAAACAAAAATATGCACAACAGTTTTTGTTTATAGGATTCGGATCATATCGGGTTCACCATGCAGACTTGTTGCCTTTGGCAGACACAACCTGGTAAAACTTTTGTTTAACACATTTAACACAAGGAGATAAACCTGGTACATAATAATCTACAGCACCCTAATTTTAGTTTTTGACCTGTAGAAATAACATCAACCGAATCATCTTAATTTCAAGCTTGTGTTGAAACATTGTGTCTGGAAAATAGCTTAAACACAAGGCAAAACAGAGTCACTTATCCTAAAAGGAACACCTTTAGTACAACTCTGAGAAAGGAGTGAGACTGGCAGAAAGAAAAGAAAGGCACGGTAATTATTTTTATTTCAATTGCAATTTACCTGGACAGCATTAGGTAGCTATGTGATATGAGAAACTACACCTGACATTACTACTTTAAGGAAGTTGGCGCTGACTGCACAAGTACACACAGGACAACAGAAGCAGTTCCACGTATTTTTTTTCCACAAAATAAATAAAATTAGATAAGCACTTGCAAACAAATGTGTAAACTAAGGATTTCTAAAATATAAATTAACCCAACGATAACTAAACAGACTCCATATAATATTAGATTGTTATAATAGGGCAAAACTAACAGGAAATAAATATATATATTAAAGAAAAACTGATACATCAAAAGTCGTGTCCTTCTGCTTCTACTGTTTGCTCTCAAATCCACCAGGGGGCGTCAGAGGGGTAAACCTGAGTAGGGGAAGGTCATGGGTTCCATCAGACAAATGGACGGGAGGTGGAGGAGGTGGGAATCTTGAGGCATCTCCATCACTGCCACTTCCTGAGATAGGATTGTTGTTGATGTCTTCGTTGGTGTAGCTGCAACTGCGCTGGCAGTGAGGTAGGAACGTCCCGCGGTGGTAATGACGATACATCGCACCTAGGACAACCATCAGCAGTGTGATGAGGATGCAGAGCAGGAAGCATGTGGCATAAAGGAGTGTAGGGACTGAAGTCCTGCTGCAGTCTAGGTACAAGAAAAAAAAATGACTTGAATTGTATTAATTATTTTTTTTGTTGGTTTAATTATAAATGGTATGATTTGGAAGACTTACCCCCTGGAAAAGGTGGAGGTTCATTTGTAAGTCTGAAGGTTTGGACTGGAAGAGATTTCTCTGGATGGTAAAAAGTTGAAGACGGTTGAAGATGAATGATTGTAAATTTGTGCAGCAAAGATACATTTAAAAACAACATAGACAAAAAACACTAGAAACTAATTAAATATACAGAATTACATACATTATTCAGCCATCTTCCTCTCAGTCATTTCTGATTTGTCCTATTTATTATCTGGTCCATTTCCCAAACATGTTATTCATGTCATCCATCAGTGGTTTTATAGTTCCAAACTATTAAAAATCATCCGGTCATCCAGATGGTCAGATTTAATTTTTTAACTTCAATTAATTGTTATTGGTTTTATAATTTCCATGACTTTTATCAATTACCATAGAGTCATATAGTGAAAGTGAAAATGAAATTATCTCCGTATTTAACATATGCGTACAATGACACACATACACACTAGTGAACACTAGGGGGCAGTAAGCACACATGCCCAAAGCGGTGAGCAACCTATTTTCTCCCCCCACAGCACCCAGAAAGCAGTTGTGGGTTAGATGCCTTGCTCAAGGGCACTTCAGTCAGGTTTTGTCAGGTGCGGGACTCAAACCTGAAACCTTCTGGTTCCTTAATCTGGTCTCTTAATGTAGAGCTTCATAATGCAACTCCCACAATAAAATATCAAATAAAGAAAATTAAAACGTACAACTACAAGTAACAATTTTTACAGTTACTAATAAGACATACATTACCATTAATTTCATGAAATTGCTTCATTTTGTTTGGACTTGGCCTGTCGTCTCCAGGACCCCCAACCTGCTCTTCAGAAGCACCTACCACAGCCACAGCACTATCAGTCTTTAACATCTCCATGGAAACTGCACCAACATCTTTATCCAATCCAGTTAATGGCTCTGCCACATTGGCCTCAGCTGGAACATCAGGGGTTCGAGTGGCCACCTGGCTGAAGTGTGTAACCTCACTTTTATTTAAGGTTGCTGGTGTGGTAGACAACTGTGCGAGAACCTGTTTTCTTTTTGGCGCTCTCTTTTTGGTGGACTGCGTCCGTGTGGTCCCAGTGGACGTGGAGGCAGCGAGTGTGGTGTAAGCAGGAATCAGGGTGTAAGCAGGAATCAGGGTGTATGGACCACGTGACTCGTCACTAAACAACATTGTGGTGTTGACAGTTGTACCATCGGGCATTCCTGTTAAAACTGACACCAGTTCATCAACATCATCATGAGGTAAAGGATCGGGAATCTGGACATCGTGGTTCTTAGCTCCACCTCTGATCTTCCTGCTTTCTCTGAAAGATCCTTTAGTGACTGTAAGAACCTCATTCAGCTGAGGGTTGACCTCCAGAAGTTCATTTGAGAAGCTTTTCGGCCTAGAGATCTTCGTCACTGCATCTTTGGCTTTCATTTCTTCCATTCTGGCTTTTTCTTTCTCTGGCGTGTCTTCATTTAGATCTCAAAGAAGGAACAAAGAATTCTAAGTAAATGTTCATTTACTTAAATAAGATGTAAGCAGTTCAGTCAGTCTTTAATTAGACTCATCAGTGATGAAATTTTGTAATGTGGCCCAGGCATAAAGCGTTTGCTTCTGGTTCCCTTAACGCACCTCACAGATCACAACTCAAACAAATAAGTCCAACATTATCAAAGTTAGCACAAACAATAACCCAAGGCCACATCCTCACCTGGATTTTTTGGCAGGCCAAATGCCTGATACACCCCGTAAAACCCCCGGTGTGGTAAATTCGGGTTTGGACGGATGAGCTGCACCACATGCACCGTGTTTGACACGGACGTGTACATGCTGCTCCTCCAGCAGCGCTCCAGGATGCGTCTCTCTCCGGACTGCACTGGAGACTCATCTAGGTGGATCTGATCGGTTTTCAGGTGGCACATGTGCTTTGGCGTCAGATCCTCTAGGTAGACCCGTACACGTTTCCCAGGCTGCACCTGGATGGTCCAGTTGCACCAGAGCCCCGGATTTGAACACAGGTAGTCGGGGGAGAAGAATTCGCCGGTGTCACCGTGAAGGATCTGGTGGCAGCTTCGCAAGGCGTAGAAGGCATTTCCCTGGTTAGATTCTTTCATAAGCAGGTCAGGGGTACATACAGGGGAAGACAAATATACAAGAGATTCACAGGTACCACTGTTATATACTCAACTTCCCCCCACATTAAGGTGGTGGTTCTCTGTGTATACAGCAAAGTGCAAATGGACTCAATATAAAATGAACATGTAGTGTATGAACATCAATTATCTGAAGTAATCGTGGGAAATTTTTTAATAGGGGAAAGTCAAAAATGATTCAGTTTTGCACTTCCTTTTATGAATACATATACTTCCATAACATTGTTTTATATACTTATTTGAAAGTGAACTATTTGCCTACTGTGCAGAGGAACGTGACCTCCACATTTAACCCGTCCGTGCAGTGAAACACACACACACACACACACACACACACACACACACCAGTGAACAATAGGGGGCAGTTCACACACTTTCCCAGAATGGGGGGCAGCCCCAAACCACAACACCCAGGGAACAGTTGGGGAAGTTAGGTGTCTTGCCCTGGGCATGGAATCGAACCAGCGACCTTCTGGTCATTAGACTGGTTCTCTAACCACTAGGCCACAGCTTCCCCCTACATATATA
>JAOVVF010000027.1:13276151-13286151 GCA_028565595.1 Duopalatinus emarginatus
GAGCAGGAGGAATCAGGACTCAGGGTTGCTGGTATCTCCTGGTGCCTCATCTGTAGCAGGTGTAGCTCATCAGAAAGAAAGATAAGAAGAGAACATAAAACATATAAACATTCATTCCCTGTTTACAGCTCATCACAAAGCATATACAACTCCTGAAGACTTTCCTGCGTGTAGCTGATAAGATATCGATTTACCTCCAACACTGGAATCTCCTTCCAAAAAAAAAACACACTACAACTAAAAGATCGTTATAGCAAAATGTACAATAGAAGCATCATGAATGAGAAAGTGTGGTCGAATGAAACAGAAGGCATTCACAGAGTAAACGAATGAACAGAAACGTTCTGTGAATACTTTTATCTCCAGGTTCGCTAATGACTTTGACTGGGTGGATTTGAATCCTGTGACAGGAGCCATCACCTGGACCCATAACCTTAATAACATCATCGAGGACATAGACATCGAGCTTACTGTCATCGCAGAGGATAACGGGACGCCACCCCTAAACGATACAGGTCAGTACACAACGGGACGTGTCTAAATCCCCCGCCTAAATCCTCTAGACCTACATGAATATGGTTGCATGTGTTGTGTCTTTCTTCCTTGACAGCAAAAGTCACCATCGAGGTAAGAACCGTCCAGCTGACCGAAGGCATCGTCTTCGAGAACTCCACCTACCTCTTCTCTGTAAAGGAGAACGAACCAAACGGGGCGACCGTGGGTGAGGTCAAAGCACTGACAGGGAGTCAGCTGATCCAGGTGACTTACAGTCTGATGTCACACATAGACCTGTTCAGTGTGGACAAAAGTGGAGCCATCAAAACTCTCAAGACACTGGATAAAGAAGAAAAGGAAACGTACGTCATTAACGTGAACGCCGTCGACTCCAGGACTCCTCCCAACACGGCCGAAACCACGGTACGGATCCATGCATCCAGCCAGCATATAAATCTGGATTAAAATAAAGACCGGTCTTGGCTTTAATTAATGACGTGTCCTTTATTAATATCCAGGTGGCCATTCAGGTTGAGGATGTCAACGAGGCTCCTGTGTTCGAACATGAGACGTATACAGCTGAGATCTTCAGCGTCGCCCCGTTCAGATCTCCAGTAGTGACCGTGAAGGTACGAGACAGTGACCTGAGCTGCACTGATACGTGACCGGTGAAGATGCTGATGCTTTAAACACAACTGGATTTCATGTGAAAGTGAACCACTCATTGGCCAGTGTGCTTGCACACATCTCAGACCACCACGTTTAACCTATCCGTGTGCACATACACTAGGGGGCAGTGGGCAACCCTATCCATGATGCCCCGGGGGAACAGCTGGGGTTTTGGTATCTTGTTGGTTCATGTTGGTTCTGGGGATTGAACCAATGACCTTCTCCAACAAGCCTATGGCTGCCCCTGGAGTGTTTTGACATGATATAGTGAGCTAGCTATGAACAGTATCAGGACACATGTCCTGCTCTGGGACTAACCCGTACACAGCTTGTGCGGTCTTCACTAACACTCAGCCGAGTTCTGCAGTGCATTCTGGACTAATTCTTTGTATCCATGCAGGCGTTCGACCCTGACGTCGAGGACACTGAGGAGCTCCGTTACTCCCTACAAGAGTCTAGTTCTTTGGTGGGAATCGAGAGCATTTCCGGGCAGGTCTACGTGAGGGATTTAACAGGAATGGGTGGCTATAGAGTAACCGTTCACGCTGAAGCCACAGATAAACACGGACTCTCTGCAACAGCTAAAATACAGGTAAGTCAGTGGGAGTCTGTGGGTCTACACCAATCCACTTCAACTACAGCTGTCATGTTGTAATTAAAAACCATAATTAATTATGTACGTCAATGACCTTTCTTCACTGTCAAAATGACAAAAAGAGGAGACAATATAAACCTGGCCAAAAAAAACCCTCACTTTAATATTATGTTGAGTCAGGTTGATGGCGCACAGAGTGGTGTCCAGCCCTCTGTCCATGATGCCTGTAGATCAGTTAGGAGGTTAGACACTGTGCTTTAAGGGAACTTCAGCCGTATCTCATCAGTAAGCGGATCGAACCACCAACATCCCAGTCATAAGACCGGTTCTCTAACCTCGAGCTACAGCTGTAGCCTCTGTGGTGGCCAGTTTATATGTGGAACTGGTTTCCTCAAGCTCCTTGAATTACTCTTGTACTGTGGTTGGTGTGGTACAGTGGTAACATCATTGGCTCCCAGAAAGCCAGTGAAAGATCCGGGTTCGATTCCTGGTCTGGGCAGCCAGTCTGTGCTACACCAATAAGGGTCCTTGGGTAAGACTCTGAACACTACCTTGGCCTACCTGTAATAGCTGTAACCTTGTAAATCACTCTGGATAAGAGCTTCTGCCATAAATGTTTGAGTCTGATAAATCTTGCCATTGTTGTCCTGGAATATACCTGTGAGGAAATCCGTGTAATGTCACCGAGTCTCGACCTGACCATTTAAAGTGTAACCACCAGATCAGAACACCAGTGACTCCAAATCCAAACAGACTGTGTCTACAGACTTCATATGAGTGAAATGAACATCTGCCTCAAATAGACATGATCATTTAACAAATTAATGATTGTGTATTACTGCTTTTAGTTGGGATGTTTAAATATATTGAAGATGATGTACTGTGGTCTATTCTGCTTATTATAAGAGTAGATAAGAAAGTGGGCTTATTTATTTATTACAACCCCTATTATTATTTCCACCCACTTGTTTCTTTTTTTTTTTTTTTTGGTTGTGCATTTTCTGTTTCCAAGACATATTGCTTTAAGTTTGCTATCTTGACGCGTTGATGTCTAGGGTTAGGGTTGGTCTACCAGTCTGCTTCGCTTTTCATTTTTACAAGATGATCAGGCATCCCGCCAAAAGGCAAAGGACATGAAAACATTCCTTCAAGAAAGACTAATAATGTCAATGACACGGCATGCAACATCCAGTTGAATCAATCCAGTTAAAAATCTCTGGTGGAAACTGAAGAAAATGGTCAAAGTCTCCAACCTGCAAAGCCGATCTGGCAGCAATGAAAAGAGACTGGGGGAGGTGAACTGATGAAGAACACTGTTGGTTATTAGTCAAGTCCATGCCTCAGAGAATTCAAGCTGGTATAAAACCCAGAGGTGTTGCAAAAAAGTACTAACGGTGCCGTGTTTTTCGCATGATTCTGTAATATTTTGCTCAGGATGGAAAGGTGTGATTCCATAATTTTTACCAGGGGTTTCACTGACCACTGAAATTTGTTTTCTGTATATTAGATTAATAGATAATTGAAGCTGTTATGTTTCTCTTATTTGTATCCCAAATACACATAAATAATTCTGTACATTCGTTTTAGTAAGTTAGAACGTCTGTTTGCCTGAATTGTGTTCATCTGTTTATTAATTAGGCTTCAAATAAAACTAAAACCCCATGTGACCCCCTGTGACTCCTCCAGATAGACGTGAAGGACAGCTCCAGCGAGAACATGGTGGTGATCACACTGAACCAGCCTGTCCACACCGTCGAGATGAAGATTACAGAAACTCAGAAGTGAGTACTGTCCACTCGGACACGTCCCCCACGATGAGACGCCTCACCACATCAGAACCATACACAGGGAACCTTATTACACCCTCATCCATCTTTTCCCTCTCCCACTCTCGTCCTCTCTCAGGTCTCTGGAGAAGGTGCTCGGCTGGAACGTTCACATCATCAGCATACAAGGAGAGCACGGAAACGTGATGCTTTCACGTGCGGCGAGGACAAAGACGAGGACGTACCTCAGCTTCATCGCGGTCGACGAGGCCGGAACGACGGTCAGCGCCAAAGAGGTCCATGAGTAAGTTCAGGCAAAACATCCGAATTCAAATCCGAATCGGATTCATCTGATCAGATATATAAACACACACAAGGACAGGTAGTAAACATGTAGCGTACAAACAATAAACCCTGACAGACCAGAAGAACTGCTACACCAGTGTAATATCCTGTAGGCCACGAACACCAGACTTCCTGAAGAACGTTCCTGCAGATTTGTGTTCCAGAGTGTGTCACATGACATCCCAGGTCTGTTCAATAACATTGAGATCTGGTGACTGAGGTGTGAATGGCAAAACTCCCAAACTCACGAGTGTTCCTCTAACTATAATCTGGTGTCTGTAGACGTGTGTGGTGGTGCATTGTCCTGTTACAAGAAGACAAACCAACCAAAATGGATGCGGGACATGGAAGTGGAAGTCAACAGAAAGTCGACACATAGTTTTCACCTGTCAGAGACGTTTGTAGATGTCCAATGAAATGCCAGCTAAACAAACCCCATACCATGGAAATGTAGCTTCTATAAATGTTGATCACTTTATATACACACTGGCAGACGCACAGGTGGCGTTGCTACGGGTTTTTCTGGCACTTCAGGATAAATCCATTACTGTATCAAGTCACCAGATCTCCAGAACTGTGTACTAGAGGGCTGCACTGGGATTGGTTCCCGCTGGGTTCTGCGGGACCTGACGCAAATCTGGCGGGAACAGGCGGTTTGTACTTATCTGCGGGCGGCTAAAACAAAACACTGCAGGATTATAGACTATAGCCTAAAGGTAATTCCAAATAAATAAATTACTGAGAATAAGAATAGAACATGAAACTGACTTTATTTCATTTAAAAACTATTCAAGATTCAAAGTTTTATTTGTCACATACAGAGTCATACATGGTACAACCTGCAGTGAAATGCTATTTGACTGTCGCCCACAGAATATAAACTAGGTAGTACGTAAACCAATAATAATAATAGAAGGGTACAGTAAAATTACAATAAAATTAAATAGTCCTAAATTATATCTATAAAATAAGATTAAAAAAAGAGAGAGAGAGAATAAAGTATATATGAAAATAACTAAACAGGAGCGTTATTCCCGACAAGTGCGTCAGACCTGCAGGCCAGAAAAACAAAACAAACCCCAAGAATCTCTTTATTAATAATATCCTATATTAGGTTTTCTCCTGCAGGATGGAGAAGACAAAATCAATGCATCTCTATATATGTGCAGGAATAATTCTTATAGCCTTGTGGGAGTGGGCGGGAGTGGACATACACATCGCGAAAATGGGTGGGACATGTAGCACACAGTCGTAGGCGGTAATGGTCAGAAATTTGGCAGGAGCGGGATGAGAAAACATTCCTGCGCAGTTCTCTGCTGTGTACCATTCTGCTGTAAATATGGTGTCTACATTGTCTACTGAATCATTCCCAAACTCATGGAGTCCTACCGTCCAGTATTAGACTTAGGTGTGGCAGTTTTAGTGGCGCTTCAGTGTACAGAAAAGATTCCCAAAACCCAAATCTCACCTGCTATAACTTCTACAGGAAGCTGAAGACAGAACGCGAGAGCGTGAAGGTGGAACTGGAGAAAGTGTTCGGTTCTGATGTGGAACTGGAGGAAGTGGAGCGAGGATCTGGGGAAGCGGAAACCCAGGACGACACGGCGGCTGTCGTGCTCGGGGTCTTGTTGGCACTCAGCGTCATCGCGCTCATCACTCTGGTGGTGGTTGGTGTGATCAAGTAAGTGCTTGAACAACAACGTCTTCCAGAATAATGAGACCGTCAATGCTAACGTTCCTCATGTGGAATGTGGGATTGGTGGTAATTACGGAGATGTTGTGGATTTTTCTGTCTCAGGTTCAAGAAGTTCAAAGACACGGATTCAGATAAACAAAGCTTAAACATAGGAAGGGCAGAGAGCACCAGTGTGTGAGTATTCAGTCACATGGTTTGTTCTGACTTCAGAGTCGATGGAGATTTGTCCTCTTTAACGTGTCGTTTCAATGTCTTCTGCAGCTCGACTAGAGACAACTCATTTAAAGCCAAACAGGAGGTAAGAGAACAGAATCATAAAAGAATATATATATACATATCAAAAATGTCACACACATCATACACCAATCAGCCATAACATTAAAACCACCAACAACATGAATAACAGTCATCATCTCGTTACAGTGACACATGTTACAAGGTAGGATCTTTTAGACAGGAAGTGAACAGTCGGTGAACTTGTTGTGTTGGAAGCAGGATAAATGGGCATGTGTTTGAGACCTGAGTGACTGAGGGCCAAATTGTAATGGGTAGACAACTGGATAAGAACATCTCCAAAACATCAGGTCTTGTTGGGTGTGTCCCAGTATACATCAGTCAATACCTACAAAAGTGGTCCAACCAGTGAACCCGGCAACAGGGTCAAGACTCACTGATGTGCATAAGAGACCGTCTGGTCTGATCCTACAGAAGATCCACTGTTGCTAGCTCTTGATCCCAGATACCACAGAAGACCTTCAGGGGTCCTTGTGGAGACCTTGTGGAGTCCATGCATCGACAGGTCGGAGTTGTCACGTTGGTGGTAGTTTAGACTTAGCAGCTAGCAATCAGTTTGCTAGCTAACCGGCTAATAAACGACTAGCATAAAAACAGCATTTTATGATATATAAATCAAAACAGCAGAAGGAACTTAACCAGCCTGGCAAGTCCAGACGTCTAGGAGTGGAAGATCTTTGTAGTCTCGAGGAAAGTGGTGGTTTGACTGATATGGCAGAGCAACCTGTGGTGTTTCCCAATAATCTGTCGGCAAGCACGTGAGATTTCCTCATTTAGTCACCGCATGTAACTTCTTTCTCAGCTCCTAAACACACAATGTGGTCACGTGTATCCTTCTCCTAAATGCTCATCAAGTCACATGGTCAGAACTTCAAAGAAAAGTTCTTAAAAAAGATTATCAGAGTTGCCAAAGTGGACTTTAGCATCAACAGTGACCCATACTCCATGTACACCCCCCCCCAACAGTCCAACACATTCCGTGCTGGTGTTTGTGTAGCCGACAGTAAAACAGGTTCCTGTCCTAATAAAACCTGCTGAACACCAGGACATGAGGCGGCCATCTTGACCAAACAGGATTACTTTTTAATCACGCTGCAGTTGTTCTGACTCCACCCCCTTTAGAACTCAACGCCCCCTAATGTTTAAAGGTGTAATCGCAGCACAAAGGTACTGATGATGCTAATGATACTAAAGGAGTATATTGAAGACTTTGTGACCTACGTTGAGGGTTAGCATCGTTAGCCTCGTAGCTCCAGTGGAAAAAGAAATAAAAGTTGGACACCAAGCATGGATTTGTTGATGATCGAATATTTTGGGAGCTGATGATTGGTCAAATGCAAACCAAATAAATTACCAAGAAACATTCACGCCCGGCTTGATTCTGATCGGTCAAACAGTGTTGATGAATTTTCAAAGCATAGTTCTGGAAGGGGTTTCTAGAGTCTAATTTGGCTATAACTAACTTGTGGACGGTGACCTATTAGTGACCTATTTGCCTATTGTGTTTGCACACAGAGGAATGTGACCTCCGCATTTAACCCATCCGGGCAGTGAAACACACACACACACAAATGAACACTAGAGGGCAGTGAACACAATTGCCTGGAACAGGGGGCCAACCCCAAACCACGGCACCTGGGGAACGGTTGGGGGGGGGTCAGGTGCCTTGCTCAGGGGCACCTTGGTTGTGTCTTGCCCTGTGCAGGGATCGAACCCGGGAACAGTTCTTGAACAACTAGGCCACACCCCGTCTTCCTGCCTTGAGCCCAATGATTCCAGGTGGGTTTCGGACAAACCGCGACCCTGATGCACAAAGCCGACGTAGTATAAAAAGAATAAAACACTTCAGCACGTCACTACCACCAGAACGTTGATTGGTTTCTTGTAACCGCATGACTCCAGGTGATCCGTTCGTTACTCATGAGTCTCTTTTCTGTTTCTTTAAGGATCAGCAAAACTGGTCTAGGATCAGGAGCGCACCAGTAGAACCTGAGAGGAGAACCACAGTTCCAGGAGACGACACCAACTTCACCTTCTCCTTCTAACCATCCGCCACACGTCCTAAACCCCGAAAAATCACACAGCGATGAGACACTTTATACACCAGCCTGAAAACTGAACAGTTAATTTATTTCCCACAAGAATACGCAGGGATTTGTTTTGTTGTTTTTTAAAAAAAAAGCCCAAATACATCTATTTAAATCTTCCTTTCAAACTCCAAACGACTGGATTGAACTTCTGCATGTTCCAGACCAGTTCCACCAATTCACGTCCTATTCCAACAGGACAACGCACCACCACACACGTCTCCAGACACCAGATTATGGTTAGAGAACACTCGTCCGAGTTTGGGGATTAGTCGTTCACACCAAACTGGTACACCAACTGCATGCTTGTGGATGTATTCTGTAGGCAGGAAACATCAGACGTCCTGCAGAACACTCCACGATTCTCTTGTACTTTTTGAAGTGAAGGTTCTAGTGTCACGTGACGTCCCAGACGTGTTCGATAACGTCGAGATCTGGTGACCTGGGTGTCAATGACTAAACCCCGAACTCACACGAGTGTTCCTCTAACCATAATTTGACGTCTCTAGACGTGTGCGGTGATTCATTGTCCTGTTCCAAGAGGACAAACCGGTCAGAACGAACGCAGGACATGAACTGGTGGAACTGGTGTCCCATGGACAAACCCTACACCATTATGGATCCACCACCAGCCTGTGTATGCTACCAGTTTTTCAGGCACTTGAATGTAACCACTACTATCTATTATTAAAAATATATATATATATATCTATTATTTCCTACACATTTGTTTCTAATATATTTATAATTAAATGATGCGCGATCCAAACGTTCAGATTCTACTTCCTGTCCACTGCGACCCTTTTATACCTCTTATAACTGGTTAAATATTGTATGTTCTGTCTGTATATACAGTCTGTAATTAAATCGAACGTTCCAGCCATCTGCATTCAATATATTTATATATACACATATTGGCCCCAGTATACACATATACACTGTGTTTACTGTCCACTTTAACAGGAACACCCGTACACAGGTCAGGAGTGTGTATGTCCAGTATCACACATCAGCCAGACGAGATGCTTTTCTGTTCAGGACGGCTGTAAAGAGTGATTATTTCCCCTTCATGTACAGCTCGAACCAGTCTGATCTCACGTATCAACCGGCCGCATTTTCACCCACAGTACTGTACGATGCTTTACACACCATTGCGTGGTGAGTCTGTCGCGTAGAACAAACCGGCAGCACCGTCCACGTCATCCACGGCGAAATCTCTCGTACAGGCGTTCCTAATAAAGTGAGCAGCACGTACGCCGGTTGTAGAATGAGCCCCCGAGCAATAAAGAAACCTCAGTCCGTCATGGCGACTTGGTTCATAATTAAATCATATTAAAATTTTATTAAGTTATCCTATATTAAAATAAATCAAGAAAGGCAAAAAATCGAAAAGGGGGAAAAAAACAAAAAAACAGGAACAAGAAAAAAACAAGAAAAGAAAAAAAAAGCAAGAATGACATTAGATAGATTATGGAATGTATCTCGGTAAATAAAATATAGCTCCAACAGTTCCATCAGGTGTGCTTTATTCAAGCAACACATCCTCTGTGTCTGATAAAGCACCATAAAGTCTATATACATATACAGCATATGTATATACACAGTAGATTCATGTGTGTATGTGTGTGTGTGTGTGTATATATATATACAGTATATATATATGAGCTTCACTCCTCTGTATATACTGTATACATATATCTTACATATATATCTGACTTCTCAATCTTCATTTACAAGGCCAGGCAACAACTAACGATTCTTTACAGAATCAGGTTCGTCGTGGTTCTTTATCATTTCTTTCTTCTTCTTTTTTTTTTTTATTCAATGTACAGGTAAACGTAGCTTCGATATCGACCACAGGAACAAAAAAAAAAAAAAAAAAAAAAAAAAAAAAAAACGCACGCGCAAGACGAGCTCGCTTCAAGAAGTACAAAACTGGCACAGGAGACAATGACGACAACACAATGATTAAAAACGCAAATTAAATTAGAAACAGAAGGGACTAAAACTCTGTAAACCTTTTCCCTGTCTCGTTACAGCAAAACCGCAAAAA
>JAOVVF010000027.1:13352402-13362843 GCA_028565595.1 Duopalatinus emarginatus
TATAAAATAAGATTAAAAAATATATACATATAGAATAAAATAAAGTATAAAATAAAGTAAATATATGTACACAAGTTAAAGTCCGGAGATATATATACACCGTGTGTGCAAAACCACAGATTTGTGCGTGCGAGAGTGATACAAATACACAGGCTGGTGGTGGTTCTGTAGCGGTGTGAGGTTTGTGCAGCTGGCATTCACACACTAGGGGGCAGCGAAAACGTTTGCCTGGGGTAGGAAGTTGTTGAGGACGTCTTGCCGGTGCAGGATGTACACGGTTGATGAGGGTACGGTCTGTCGGTCTGTTCACAGCTTTACTCATTACTACAAATAATCATGCGTACAAAAGAGGCCATTAATCCACAGTGAAGTGGCAGAAACACTGAGACGGATGAGTCTATGTAAAATACACAGGCTGGTGGTGGCTATAACGGTATGGGGGTGCGTTTAGCTGGCATTTCATGGGACCCCTGGTACATCTACAGACGTCTGAACAGGTGAACAGTGTGTGTGTGTGTGTGTGTGTGAGACGAGTTACACCAGTTCATGTCCTGCATTGATTCTGATGGGTTTGTCCTCTTATTACAGGACAATGCACCTCCATACACATCTAGAGACGGCAAATTATACTTAGAGGAACAATCATGTGAGTTTGGGGGTTTAGTCATTCACACCTAAGTCACCAGATCTTAACGTTATCGAACACGTCTGGGACGTCATGTGACGTGCTGTAGAACACAGAAGTCCTCCACCTTGGAACACGACAGAATTGTGCAGCGCTCTGCAGGAAGTCTGGGGTTCATTACCTACAGAACATTTCCACAAGCTTGTGAGGGATCTGGTTGTGAGGGAGCAGTTTTTCTGGCACTTCAGTCTACGTCTGCTACCGAAAACAAACTAATCCCATGTCTCAGATCTAACTGGTTTAATGCCATTCGGACCTAATGGTCAATTCTAATGGCAGGAGACGGTAATGAGGGCACCACTTATCACTTAGTCGTCATTCTCACTTGGTGATGTATATTAGAGATTTCACATGTATAGTTAAGGATCTTTAAGGGGGCCCCATGATATCCCTTATAGTACCTGACCGAGTTAGTCTGTCCCTTTAAGCGTGCACATGTCCTATACAACATCTGCCGTACGTAACCTGGTTTCCTCTGGATCAACAGAGCCCCCGATGTTCTTCTCTCAACACAAAGGCTCTCGTAGTTTATTACCTGAGGTAGTTACAGACGAATATGCAACCTGACAGGCAGAAATGTCTCGGCTCTTGTGTGCCATCTAGTGGAGGCTGCATTTTTAAAATCCTGCAGCTGTACAGAATAAGCGAAAGTGAAGTGATTTACCACCATGCTTGTACACAGAGAGGAATTTGAGCTCCACATGTGCAGTGAAACACACACACGGTAGTGAATAATTACATGGAGCAGTGGATCAGCTTTCGAACACGTCTGGGACTCCAGAAATCCTGCACCTGAGAACATGACAAAATTGTGGAGTGTCTGGAAAAAGGAGTTGTACCTATGGAATAGTTCCACAAGCTCACATGCCCCATGAGGGACCTTAGTGTACATAACAGTTAAAAACATTATTATTAACATCTAGAGCTGTAACAGAAGTTCTGGAAATGTTTACGATTTGGAATTGGACCCACGACCCTCCTGCCGACTACAGAGCTGATTATTTATTTTTATTTAGCATTTTATTCAATTAGACACACTCTATAACAAAGCTGTTTTTCAGAATTGGCATAAAAAAAAAAAAGCAGCTCACAAAACTCAGCATGTAACCTTCATTCATCAGGAGCTACATAAACCATAAATAAGAAAAATAAACCGGAGAGAAAACCCCCAGACTTTGGGTAGACGTGGTGATCCAGGGCACATTGTGGCACTTTTGCAGACGGACAGTCAAGGGGCTCTTCTTCAAACTGACGGTGTAATGATATATTCACCCTGACGCCTGGGTGCCTCTTTCAGGACATGACCGTGTGATAAAATGAGCGAAAGTATGTGGACACCTGACCATCACACAGGCGCATCAAAGCTCATTTATATACAGGAAGACTATACAAGAAGCAGCTTATACTGCAATTTCAGTCATTCTGAAAGCAGTGAGGGGCAGCCGTGGGCTTGTGGATAAAGAACCAGCCTCGTAAGCAGAAGGTCTCTTACTCCATTCCCACAAAGACAAGACATGACTGAAGTGCCCTTGAGCAAGGGCTGCTCCCTGGGCACCACAGATCAGGGCTGCCCACCTCGTAAAGTGTGTTCACTGTCCTCTAGTGTGTGTTTGTGTTTCACTGCACGGTGCGGTTAAATGCGGAGGTCATGTTCCGAAATAAAGTAACACGGCGTTGCTGTACATATTTAAATGGCTGTATTAAGTTCAACATTAGACAAAATTAATCTGTACAATAAATAACAGACACAAAAGGGCTTTTTTTTGTAAAAATATCCAACTTTATGTTCCCATAGTACTAGGACAGTGTTATAAACGGGACAAAATGAATAACACCCTTCATCGCCGTTGGCAATCTCAGCTTCGAGCCCGTTTCATTCTCAACAAACGCTGAGCGAGAACCGGAAAACAGCTGCAACACACACACATACACACACACACACCCTCCCCCCCAAACATGCCCCCTGCCCCTCCAAAAGAAAAACAAAAAGCTCAAAAGAAAACCTAAGCAAAACTTAAAAAAATAATAATAATAATTAAAAATAATGGACACAAAAGCGAAAAAGAAATGAAAAAAAGAGCAGCATCTTTCAGTTCTGAACGTCAACCCTCACATTCAATCGCTGTCCCGCTCAGGAGAAACCCAGCCGTCTTTCTGTGGGTCGCTCCTCCTTCCTTCCGTCTCTTCGTTAACCTGTGTAAATTCAACTAGTTTACAAACGAACGGGAAGAGTCGAAGGGAGGCGGGGCTTAAAGTGTCCAAACAGGTGTACTCGTGTGAACGTGTTATTCTGAAACCCAAACACAGGTGATTAACACGGGCGTAATTACAGCGCATCAGTTCTCTCCTTATAAAACACAAAAAAACACGCTTAAAACGAAGGGAGGAAGAAAAAAAGGAAAGGAAAGGAAAGTGGGCGGGGACTCGGCTGGGGATGACACGGATGGAGCGATGAACGTTCGGGGAGATGATTTGGTCGAAATGTGGACTCCTCTTCCGTCGTCATCTTACTGCAATCTCTCTGTATGTACACGTACACGCACACGTTTGTTCACGGTCAGGGTGTTTCCTGTGTCCGAAAAGCCCGCCCCCGGCTCTCGCCGAGCTCAGTCGCACATTTCCTCGGGTAACTCGTGCGGATTGAGGATTCCTGGCACAGACATCTGGAGTTTGTGTTTCTCCTCCTGGGCTTGGCGCAGAGACAACTCTCGCTCCTCCAGGAACAGGTCGCTGGTGTCCTCGCCGGCAAACTCCTACACACACACACACACACACACACACACACACACACGCACACGGTGAGAGAAATAAATACAGATTCTTAGCGGACAGGAAATGAAGATGAGAATCTTATCACATGTCCATCTCACACACTCACTGATCTTGAACAGGAATTTAGTCTGGTCAGTCAGGAGTATAGATGCCTGGTGTCTATATAAATTCAGTGTTTGGTGTCTGAGGTCACTACAGCCGCTGTAACCTGCCTGTGAAACGCTGTCGTACCTCTGTGTAACACTCCGTTAGAGATCTAACAGGACGTGAACTACTATTCAACTGTTCACTTCGGGTGATTAGATCTAGATGACGGTGGACTCGTTTCATTTCAATACATGAAATCTCGAGTGTGACCCAATAGGAGCGTGTAAGTGATGTACCTTGATCTGCACCAGGAAGTCCCGTAGGTGCTCTTTGAAGGCAGGGATATCCTGATTCAAGCTGAACAGACCGGTTACGAACACTTTCACCTGCGCGCTGCAACACAAAACAGTACTGTTACGTTAGCAAGCCCCCAGGCACATCCTTATCACACACCCATCACATCCTCCATTACAACCTCCATCACATTCCCCATCACAACCTCCATCGCAACATACACGCATGCTGGAAAATATACAGTAGACAAATCTCAGGTGTATAAAAGCCTAAGGAACTAAAAATCTCTCCATGTACCTACCTACACCTATCTATCTATTTATTAGGGGTGCTGAAAAATAATGATTCTTTAAAGAATTGTGATTCTCAGTCCCGATGATTGTGAATCAATAGAAAATGCTCAAAAATCGATTTTAAAATGTGTTTAAGTTTTATTTTTTGATGCTCCAACTCCCGAGTGGACTGCATCTCACATTACATGTCACTCGGCCACCGTGAAAGACGACCATCTAGGCCACCGTACAGTAAACTAGTTATCAGCTCTGTTTGTCTGAATGGAGGCTGTTAGCATGGAGTCATTCAGACACAATGATACAGAATATAAACACAGTAATGAACTATGACTTTAAACTCTGTGTTTTATTTACAGTTAAAGGTTTAATACACTGTGGTAGACTGAAGTCTGTCTTTACTTTTATATTTATATAGTTCGAGTTGTTTGCTCATTGATAGACTTTTTTTTGTTTAATAAAAAGTCAGACAGTTAAGTGAACCTAATACTGGACATTTAAATTACAGAATTTGATCACAATCCTGTGTCTGGTATAAATATAAAATGATGCAAAAAGATTTGATACAGTGAGGAACCTAAAAGTATTGTTTTAAATAAATGTTCTATTTGTTTATGTTGTCTTCATCTTGTCAACCACATCATTTAAACTAAATTTGTAAACAATTTGAATAGAAAAATAATTTCTGAATCAAAAATCTAATCGTGCCCCCAAAAACTGGAATCAAATCAAATCACCAGACACAGAGATTTACACCCCTACACACTATACACACCACACACACACACACACACACACACACACACTATACACACACACGCCCCAAAACGAGCTGCTACTGATGTGATCTTACTCTTGTAGGTGTGGGAAGGCGGTTTTCAGCAGGTTGGCCACATATTCCTGGACGTAGACCTGGTTGTTGACGGGGGAACTCGTGTTCAGGGTTATGCTGATTTTGCCCTCCTCGATCAGGTTAAACATGTAGGCCAGGATGGACGCGTGCATCGTTAAACCTGGAAAGGGAAATTTTATTTTTTTTTTTTAAATCAAATAATTTTTTTACTTGTGACAGCGCAGAACTCCAGCACACCGAGAGACTGACGGTGAAAACTCTGCCCTGCTGCTCACCTGCTGTGTGGGACGTATCAGTGACGACGGAGAAGATGTGCTGCAGGATGTCGCAGAAGTACGTCTGATAGAAGCTCTGAGCCGCGGCTTCCTCCTGGGCCACGTTCTGCAGCATCGTGTACAGGATCTGTAAACCTGACAGAGGGAAAACACGGCATGGAAACGACTGTTAGAAAAGTAAAGCAGTGAGGGACACCAACTTCAATTACTCTACTGACGGGTTGCCAGTAACGCCGAGGTTTATGCACACAAACCGCTAGTCGTTTCGTATGTGTGTTTATACAAAACAAGAATAAAATGGATGAGTTTCAGATGACACTTGACTGGGCTGGGCTGTTTGATGCCAATTGACATTCTACAGAGCAGCTTGTTATTGTAATTGCACAATGAATGGACATGTGCAATCTTTAAATTCTTAATGATTCTTATTTTCAGCTTTCTGCCCACCCTCCATCTTCACTTATTTGCATTTTTTAAATTCCAAACTAATATTAGTTGGTAGTGTTACAGCAGGCTCGGGAATTGTTACTGGTGCACTCATTGGTTGTGGAACTACTTTTTGGCGGAAGGTTGTCAATATTACAGCATATTCAGCCTGCAATTCTGGGCTTCTTCGATTTGTTTTCTTTCTTTCATTTAAAAAAAAAAATTGTATAAAAGCAATAGACCATGTGTGTTATCACAAAAAAATAAAATTAAAAAATCCCACAGTATTTGTGATAACACTCCCTCTCATGTTCGATTGCTTAAATAAAATATAACTATTTGTCAGCGTTATTCTTTAAAAAAACTCATTCAAAGCAATGAAAAAAAAACCCTGAGACTGGCCAGACTGCTGCTGTCTTTCAGCTACTCTAAAATCAACCACATTGATTCCTGACCATCCCTCTGAGGACCTCTGAGGACCCCCTCACTCACCCGTGTCAGCTACGTTCCTCATGGTGTGCTTGAAGGCCCAGATAATGGAGTCCAGCACCAGTTTGAACTGCGCCGGCGGGATGGAGAGAAACGCGGGGAAGCAGTGCGAGTTCACCGCCTGCAGCAGGTAGAAGAAGTTCGTCCTGTGCTCTGGGAACTCCTCGAAGTCCTGGACAGGACAGAAGGGTTCAGCTTTATATAACATATCCAGACTGATTGGTTGTATTGTTGAGTGTTTTGAGATCTGAACAGTTGTGATTTCAGACAATTACACCAGTCTGTATGAATTATTTAAATCAGTCAGGCCGTAAAATCGACCTCTTTAGTAATACATGAAAGCTTTTCTTGTTACTGTAATAAAAGTTTAGGCCATCGTTAAAAATGCAGATACTGTTAAGACCTTTTAAGTCCTTAATTCCAGACTCTGATGTGTCCCATGGCAATAAAACATTTCCAAATAAAACCAATAGTAGCAACGGTACCAGTCTGAAACGCAGGAATGGATTACAATGTACTGGATTTTTGTGAAAGCTGGGGTTGTGCATGTCCTGTCGCTGATGTGCACTGTTTTTAAATTAAGTGCCCCTTGTCTGGCTTGCTTCACAGTCCTCTTCCAAGGGCAGCCGTAGGCTTGTGGTTAAGGTACCAGCCAAGAGATCAGAAGGTTCCATCCCCACAACTCATAAGACTCGACTGAAGTGCCCTTGATCAAGGCACCTAACCCCTAACTGCTCCACAGACACTGTGGATAGGGGGCTGCCCACCGCTCTGGGCATGTGTGCGCAATGTCACCTAGTGTGTGTGCATTTTACTGCATGGATGGGTTAAACGTGGAGGTCGGTGGTCAAAAGAGCTGTTCACTTTCACTTTATGAAGTGAAAGTGAAAACCTCCATCCACAAATTTGTATACATTTTTTATTTTTAGAAGTAGATCAGAAGGGTTTCCATTCGGACGGACACTCCGTATTGTAAACAAAGACATACTGAAGGCATCTTGCCTCCACTAGCTAATCCACAATCATTCTATGAGAGTGAGTGGATATCCAAAAGGTTCACTACCTTGTTGATCATGTTTAAGGTGCACTCGAATACGGCGTCGAAAATCTTGGGGATTTCCGTAGTGATGTGTCCTGCGAGTCTGTTGACGATGGTCGCCATGGTGCTGAGCACTTCGGGCTCCCGGGCGGCAGGGACGTTCCGCTGATAGTCGATCAGGACGGCCTCGAGCAGCGGGGGAACAAAGTTCTCTCCGACCTGAACAGGGGACAGAAATCAGGGTGAGGGTTCTGTCAGACGTCTCGGAGCTCTGTGTAGATATTTATATTACAGGTGAAGTCTCGTACCATCTGGGGATCGTTAGAGCGGCTGACCCAGCCTGAGATGAGCTTCAGGGTTTCTCTCTTCACTGTGCGCATACTCCTGATTAGAGGCTGCTTTGTTACCATCTCACCTGCAGAGAGAGACAGAGAGAAGAGAGAGAGGGGGAGAGAAAGAGAGTGAATTTGTGAGAGAGAGAGAGATAGTTTGTGTGAGAGAGACAGAGAGAGAGGGTGAGTGAGAGAGAGAGAGTAAGAAACGGTGAGTGTGAGAGAAAGAGTGAGTGAGAAAGAGTGAGAGAAAGAGAGTGCAAACCATAGCACAATAGTTACTGAGCTGTTCTGCACCTCTAGTACTGATAAATTTGTACCCCATTAACTAATAAGTGCCAGAAAATTAGGTAGGTCCCCCACAGGTGTGCAAGTCTGCAGAAAAATTCAACAGGACATGGACTCCACGAACTTGTGGAAACATTCTGTAGGCAATGACCACCACACTTCCTGCAGAACGATTCACAGGTCTAAGTTTTGGTGACTGATGTGTGACAGACTAAACGCCTTAAACTCAGATTAGTGGATCCTCTAACTGTAATGTGGCGTCTCTACACGTGTTTTGTCCTGTTGGAGGAGGACAAACCCATCAGAATGAATGCGGGACCCGAACTGGTGGAACTCGTCAGAAAGGAAACAGGCGCTGTTCACCTAGTGTGTTTAGACACGTTTGCAGATGTACCAGGGGTCCCATGGAATGCCAAATAAACAAACCCCACACTGTTATGGAGCCACCACCAGTCTGTAACAGATTTTCTAGCACTTCAGTGTGAAGCTGAAACTGGCAGACAAACTGGCAGCTTCCACAGATGTCGAGTCTTGTATATAGTCTATACCTGTTTTTCTGGCACTTCAGTGCATAAATCATGACCCTTCTCTATGACTGTCGCTCACCATTGGTCTGGATGGCGGACGAGATGTTCTCACTCAGACACTTGTAGACGTTGAGCATGTCCAGATAGATGCGTCCAAGCTGCACCACGAACGGGTGACCCACGGCCTTACACGCCCTCACGTTGGTCTTCAGGATGCTGCCGAGCTGGCGCACCGTCTCCGGGTCCTTCAAGATGTCCACATTCTGGCAGAAGACAAAACGCCCAGCTGTTTAAAGCGGGACAACGCAGACTTTCGGCCGTCTTAAGACTGATCGGCGGTGTGAGATTCGAGACTCACCTTGGTGGCCTGCTGGATGATGCTGTCCCACACCTGGTTGGGGAGCAGCATGTACTTCTCAATCAGGTGTTCCTGCACCGCCTGGTCTGTCTGAGCGCCAATCATGTAGCCTACGGCCTCGTAGAAGGTGTGGACCTACACGAAGACAAAGACAGAACGTGTTCAGGCACAGACGCACACATTTTCACACGACTAGCGCGAGACGCCGTTACACACTAACCTGCTGTGGCTGTAGGTCGCAGATGATGGTGTTGATGTTGTTAAGGATCTCGTCGATGAAGGGCATGACCTCCCCGACCTGCACCTGAACAAAATGCCTCCTGCACTTCTGAGCGATCTTGATGAACGTGTCACACGCCATGTCCTGGACTCCGTCGTGTGTCTCTGCGAGACAAAGTGAGACCCGGTGAGCACCTGATATTAAGCGCGTCACGTCACGCCAAAAGCGTCACTCTCACTCACCGTGCATGAACTCGAAGAGCTTGTTGACGACCGTCTTGAGGAACTTCCAGTGGGCGCGGAGGAAGCGTGGGTACTGTCCTACAATGTACATGATGTTGGAGGCAATGATGGCCTTGTTGTCTTTCCCTCTCTTCTGCTCGCACAGCCCCAGCAGGTCCTAAAGTCCACACACACACACACACTCAGATAAATACGCCTTAACCATACAAAAGCTCACTCATCTGATCTGTTTTCACTTATCCGTCTGTAAGGTCACCTTAATGACAGTGACCAGGAACCGTTTCTCGTCCTCCTCGTGCATGGCTCCGCTGATGGAGCCGATTGCCCAGCACAGGGTGTTCAGGTTCCTCCATGACCACTCGGTGCCGTTCACCTGGTTGTGGAGCTTCTCTGTCATGATCCTCTCCGTATCAGCGTAGTCCAAATGGGTCAGGTAGACTACAAACGATGGGACATGTTCTCCGTTTTAATATGTTGTTTTTGATCTGAAGGCTAATTAGCAAAGCAAAGTTACATGTACTAGCAAGGGGTGTTAAAAAAATTTGATTCCTTAAAGAATTGCGATTTCTAGTCCTGGCAGTTCTGAATCAATTCAAAACGCACAAAAATCTATTTTAAAATGTGTTTAAGTTTTATTTTTGCTGCTCTGACTCCCAAGCGTACTGCATATCACATTACGTATCACTGGGCCACCGTAGAAGGCGGCCGTCTAGGCCACCGCAAGCTAGTTATCAGCTCTGTTTGTCTGAATGGAGGCAGTAATGCACTATGACTTTAAAGTCTGTATTTTATTTTCCGTTAAATGTTAAGACACTGTGGTAGACTGAAGTCTACGTTTACTTTTTGTATTCATATATTTTGAGTTATTTGTTCATTAATATTTTTTTTTTATTTAAGAAAAAGTCAGACAGTTAAGTGAACCTAATACTGGCCATTTAAGTTACAGAATTTTATCACAATCCTGTTTTTTAGTATAAATATAAAATGATGAAAAAAGATTCGACAGTGAGGAAAATAAAAGTATTGTTTTAAATAAATGTTCTATTTGTTTACATTGTCTTTATCTTGTCAATCAGATAATTTAAACAAAATTTGTAAACAAAAGGCTAGTGATGCACTGAAATCAACATTATTAGGTGAAACCAAAACTGAACAAAGTGGGAAAAAATTGGATATTGTTTTAGTTGTTTTTTTTCACCACTTAAGCTTAAATAAATGACTAAAAAAACAATAATAATTTGTCAATAAAGTAGTAAAACTATAT
>JAOVVF010000027.1:13388946-13401398 GCA_028565595.1 Duopalatinus emarginatus
ACTGATCTGATCTGTTATAATCTGAGTCTAAACTGAGTCTAATTTGAGACTGATCTTGTGTAATCTGAGTCTGATCTAAGACTAAGCCTGATCTGCTATAATCTGTGTCTGATCTGAGACTGATCTGATCTGTTATAATCTGAGTCTAAACTGAGTCTGGTTTGAGACTGATCTTGTGTAATCTGAGTCTGATCTAAGACTAAGTCTGATCTGTTATAATCTGTGTCTGATCTGAGTCTGGTTTGAGACTGATCTGGTCTAATCTGAGTGCAATCTAAGTCTAAACTGAGTCTGATCTGAGTCTGGTTTGAGACTGATCTGGTCTAATATAAAACTAATCTGGTCTAATCTGAGTGCAATTTAAATCTGATCTGAATTAAATTTTGCACAATAGCTCGCATTTCTCTAAATATCTCTAAACAAAACATGACTTAACGAACTGTCACACGCCTCATGTCTGGGTTGCCAGATCACACCTGAGTTCAGTGTCCTATTGAAGTCCAACATCATGACTGTCGTCACCGACTGCACTGTAACAGCTACAGTAAACAGCCATAACATTAACACCGCCTGTCTGAACGCCTCTGACCGTCACTGCATGGACTTCAGCTCTCAACACCTCTGTAGGTGTTCTCTGGCACCAGAAGCTTTGTGCAGTCCTATGCTCCTGTGGGGGACCTAAGTGTTAGACCACTGTACCAGTTTTGTGTATATTCTGTCCATGGTTCTATATTTACATTCCCTGTATATTATGTTCATAGACCTGCTGTTCCCATGTATTTACACACAGTGCCATTATTTCCATTGTCTTTGCACTTCAGTGAAGTCTGCCTATCAATCCATCCACCTATCCATCCATCCATCTATCCATTAGTCTATCCATCTATCCATCTATCCATTTATTTATCCATTTATCCATTTATCCATCCATCCATCCATCCATTTATCCATCCATCCATCTATCTATCCCACCAATCCACCCATTAATCCATCCATCCCTCCATCAATCCATCCATCCATTTATCTCCCCCTGTATCCATTCATTTATCTATACATGTATCCGTCTTCATCTATCTATCTATCTATCTATCTATCTATCTATCTATCTATCTATCTATTTAAATATCTAAATATCTATCTACCTATCCATCCATCCATCCATCCATCAATGTATCTATTTGTCTATATATTAACACAAGTGGTGCTTATTTCATTCTATTAATTGTATGTAAATGATGTCGTCCAACATGTCAACATGGATTTCTCTCTGTCTCCCAGACTCCTCCGTCCCTTCACGATGCTGTCACTTAAAGATAAAGACCGCCCCGTCATCAGGAAGCTGTTGGCCGCTGGCTGCTGTGAAAGATGCGTCCTCCGGTTCTGTTGTGTGGGAAAGTATTCTTCATATCAGCTGTCCAGTGAGGTGTGTCTCTGTGTAACTCTCTGTCTTCTGTGTCCTCTTCATTATCTGTCCACACGCTCACTCTGAGCAGCAGATGTTTCTTATCTACACTGTATTGAGTGTCCGTGTGTGTGTGTGTGTGTATTTGTCCGTGCTGCTCTGCAGGACATTCACAAAGAGCTATTAGGGTTCCTCAGTGAAGACGAAGGAGAGCAGTCCCATGATGCCTCAGTGGAGGCAGAGACCGGGGACCCGCCGTGCAAGAAAATGAAGCTCGGGTCAGACCAGCTGTCACTGGGAGAGGACGAGGGAGCGGAGGGGGCAACGGAGACGCAGGTCCGGTCAGGGGTGTGTGTGGCGTGTGTCGGGGTCCTGCAGCACTTCTGCGATCAGAGTTACGCCAAACAGGTGAGTAACGGCTATGAAGGAGTGACGGCTATTAATATTAAAACCTTTAAACCACTGACGGGTGACATGAACAACGCTGGGGTGGGATTTATTAGACAGCAAGTAAACACTCGGACCAAATTGTGATGGTTAGACAACAGGCTCAGCAGGTCTTCTGTAGTGTGTCCCAGTATACAATGGGCAATACCTACCAAAAGTGGCCCAAAGAAGGACAACCAGTGTCCCAGTGACAGGGTTCTGGGCAGCCAAGGCTCACTGATGTGTGTGAGAAGTACAGGCTAGAACACCAGGTCCCACGAAACACCTTCAGGTGTCTTGTGGAGTCCAGGCTTGAACAAGTCAGAGCTGTTTTGGGAGCTGTTTAAGCAGCTTTGTGTAAGTAACCAATAGAGTGAAGCATGGTGGTGGCGGCATCCTACTGAGAGTTACTGTTAGCTTGTTAGCTCATTGGTTGTGTCTCTGACTAATCTACCCTGTAGTCCATATCTTATATTTGGTAGACGTTTCTTCTGTGCTGTATCTGCTGTTCGGCAGGTGTGTGTGTGTGTGTGTGTGTGTGTGTGTGTGTGTTTGGGTTACTTATGCATGGCCAGGCAGGTATAGACATAGACTAGAAAAAGTAAGACTCTTGTATTTAGTGTGTTTTGTGCCTTTAATTTGTCGAAAGGTCTCCGACGTTGTGAGAAAGGGCGAGTACCTGTTTGACAACCTGATGTTGGCCGTCTCTCTTCCTGCTCAGCTGTCCGTCAGAGAGGTACGCTTACCTCACCTCACCTCACTCTCGCCTTTTTATTAGTCACCTTCGCGTCTCATACTCGCGGTGCTTCACCGTCTCTGTTTGTTTCTCTCCTTTTTTTAAGCATTCCTGCTGGTTGCACATCAAGAAGGAGGTCAGGTACGTGAGTGGGACAACTCGGAGTGACGCAGGATCTAAACAGACATGGAGTCATTGACTCTTTTCAGTGAGGCGTGGCATTAAAAAAACGGACATAACATCCATCCCTGAAACCGTTTTTCCTTCTATTATTGATCAAAAGTTAAGGGTAATGACATAAATCTGGGAATCGGATATCGCCTCCTATTAGGAAATTACTACTGGGATATAAATGTGTGATTTTACAATACTTTAGTATCAACAATAGTCACTAGCATTACATGAAGGCAGCGTCAGTCCCTCAGGGCGCTGAGATAACCCACAGATCAGCAATAACATTAACGCCACCTGCCAAAACAGGTCCCCCACCCGTTGGGACATGGACTTCACAAGAGATCTGAAGGTGTTCTGTGGTATCTGGCACCCAGACATCAGCAACAGCCCCTTCTCTGGATCATATGTGAGATCGTTGGTTCACCGGTTGTCCCTTTTTTGAATCATTTTGGTACATACTGACCAGTGTATACTGGGGCACACCACACAAGACCTGGTGTTTTGGAGACGCCTTGACTCAGTCGTCTAGACGTCACAGTACGGTGACTCAGAGTCACTCGGATCGGATGATCTCATTACGATGACACCTGCTTGACAGGGACCAAATTGTGTGGCTGTCAGAGTGGTTAGTATCTACCAAAAGACCAAGAAAGGACACATGGTGAACCAGTGACCCGGTCATGGGTGGCCACTGATGTGTGGAACTGCTTCTAACGTCTTGGTGTCAGATACCTCAGAACACCTTCAGAGGTCTTGTGGAGTCCATGCCTCGACGGGCCAGAGCCGGTCTTGGTGGCGGGTGGTGATAATGTTCTGGCTGGTCGGTGTAAAGCAGCAATATAGCCGAGGTTGTATGTTGTTCAGGGTAATACGGTCCCTCAACCCTGGATCTGGACCACAATGAACATGTTAGTGTCCTGTAACTTGTGTCCTCCAAATTGTGATGGTTAGACGACAGGCTGATGCCGTCTGGTGCATTGAGAATGTACTGGATATCAGTCTGGATAATCGTACTGTGTCCGTCAGGGAGAAGAGCATGTATCTGGATAAAGAGGACGTGGTTCAGGTGAAGGACGCCTTTAAATGGGCCATACAGGGACTGGTGGGCAAAGAGCTGGGAGCCTCGGTCCTCACTAACGTAAGTGTTGTTCTAGCTGGTCGGATCGTGTGTGTACACGTTACTGCAGGTCACAGGTTTATATCAATGCCCTCGCTGAAATACTACTGTTCCTGTTTCTATAGTAACGGCTCATTCACAGAGTGCTGATAGAAGGAGTCTCCAGTGCAAGACTTGATTATTTCGTAACAGTAACAGAAAGAAAAGCTATAAACACAAAAAAAGTCGAAAGGTTGAGGATGTTGTATTTAGTGGTTTTCTAGAGACACCTGCTGTAATGTGCAGTAAACGTTAACAGGAGCTAATTTATTGTAATTGTAAATGCAAACATGTTTTAGTTATTACTTATATATATATATATATAAATTGTAGCCAAATTACAGTTTACAATTCCTAACTTACCAATAAGTGTTGTGAAGCACGGTGGTGGTAGCATCACATTATCATGTATACATATGTATACACACACACACACACGTATATATATATGTACAGAGGTGGAAAGTAACACATTAGTGTAATTAAATCGTTTTATTTGTGTACTTGTGCTTATTTAAGTAGATTTTATACCCTGTACTTTTATTTTTAGTTAAGTATATTTTGGGTTAAGAATCGTAATTCGCTGTATTTTAAAACACATCCGTCACTAAGTACAAAATAAATTGCCGGGAAATTTCGGTCTGTGTATCTTTTGATCATTCAGAGCTGTCGGTTAGCAGGACGACTTTGGATCCAGACTCTGAAGTCATGATTCAGGCCATTTTCAGAGCACCTGACACCTCTGTCTTCCCCGTAGTCATGTGACATGTCAGGGGTATTACTGTGGAAGACCTGTGGTCCTCTGATCTCCATGTGTAAAATGACTTCCGGGTCTGGTTCCAAATCCGTCCGACTGACCAACAGCTCTGTTAATAAGAACAACTGCAGATAAAAAAATTAATAAATTAATACATGACACCGTAGTGCTTTTAGTGCCTCCAGTTGCCTTGACGACGGCCCTGTGAGCGTCCGGTTTCAGAAAAATGAAAAGACGGAGCCTTTTTTTCTGTTTCTGTTTCATTGCGATTTTATTTTCTGTTTTGTGAAGAAAGAAAAGAGATTTGAGTCATTTTGTATTTGTTGTTTCTTACAAAGGAAAACAAAAAGTGACATTTCTCTGTTTCTTTTATTTGGATTTTGAAACGAGAAACAAATAAATGTTTGTGTTTCATTTTTAAATTTTAAATCCAATTCAAATCAAATAAAAAAAAATTTAATTTAAAAACCCAATAACCAAAAGACACACGGACCGTTTTCTTTGGCTTGTTTTGAGGTATAGGTTTGTATTGCGAAAAGCGAAAGTGAAAGTGAACCATCAGCCTACTGTGCTTGCACACAGAGGAATGTGACCTCCACATTTAACCCAAACACACACACACCAGTGAACACTAGGGGGCAGTGAACACACTTGCCCAGAGTGGGTGGGGTGGGGGTGGGGGGGGGGGGTCTTACCCGGGGAGCAGTTGGGGGAGTTGGGTGCCTTGCTCAAGGGCACCTCAGTCGTGTTTTGCCCTGTGTAGACATGGAACCAGAGACCTGCCCCCCCCCCTCACCTTTAGAAATGAGTGTTATTGTAAGATTCACATCCAACTGTCCTGTTTTTGTTACACAGGAGAAACACCGCCACCTTCTGGTTAAAGAAAGTAACACAGTAATAGAGTACATTTAAAATGAGTTACTTTTGACTTTTAACTTGAGAAAATTTTTAGACTAGTAACTTTATTCACACTTAAGTAAAAATTCATCAGAGTAATACTTTTACTTTTATTCAAGTACAATATTTTACTACTGATGAAGAACATTCGCAGCTCTTTGACACATTAACATCACAGTGTCCTGTTTCCGTCCCCCAGAGTGCGTTTGAGGTCAGCGTGGGTTTCGCGCATCCAGAAACAGACACCGATTGCCACTTCCTGTACGTCTTCTCTCTTCCTCTCCCCATTCACCTCCATTCTTTTCTCCCTATTGGCTTTCCGAACGTGGTTCAGTGACGGAATGTCGTGTCATTCGCAGGGCTACGGAGTGTCCGGATTGCTTCAAGCCGACAAAGAACAAAGCCGTAAGGGTCGTGTTTTTAATGTGTGCTCATGTTAATGAAAAGTATAAAAACAAACCATTCTTTCCTACGCTTTCTTCTTCTTTAACAAATTACGGACAGCCTGTTGTCATGGTTACAGTCTTAACATCTTGACAGAATGATAATTCTGTCTTCAGCACTGTGTGTGTGTGTTTACCTCCCCGTGTCTCGCTGTCAGTCTGTGTTCACTAGGATGGCGGTGGTGAAGGCGCTGGAGAAGATCTCGGATACAAAGTTCCTCAGGTGAGAAATGTTCAAACTCTCGGACCTTCACGGTCCCAACACAGGACGATTTCCCACCAAACAGCTCACATGTTTGACATGTTTGTGTCTCTTTAGACATTACCCGTGTCCGCCTGTCTCACCCTCGAGCCAGTGTACCCCACTGAAGACCACATGCCTGCACGCGTCCATCTTCATAGCAGGTAAATCGGAGAGTCTTGTTTCTTTCTTTCTGTTCTTTCGGCCCTCGTTGGTAACATTTGTCTCTCTGTCATTAGGGAGGTATAATAAGTTCTCACGAGAGCTTCCTCAGACGCCCTGGGTGATAGACGGAGAGCGACGCATGGAGGGATCGGTGGAGGAGTTCATCGCCGATCCTCTGCTGTCCGCCTTCAGAGCAGACGGTCCGTGAGATCAACATTGTTTATTGGATGTACTTAGAAAATGTAGCTTAAAATCTATGTGAATAGTCAATGGCGGTGTATTATCACTTGTTCTCAATGACATTTGAATAACGTCTGATGAACGTCAGTCTGGGGTCAGTGGAAGTTCTGGGTCTTTTACTCAGGCGAGCCAGCCAGGAGTGATCACGCACTGGCTTGACCATCCATGGTTCACTTCATGAAAAACTTCTTCGATGCTCTGTTCCTTTTACTCCTCCCCCCCACCATTCCTCTATGGAATCAGACTCTTAATTCGACCTGGCTTTGGAGTTACTCTCACACGATCATGGCTCTTTGACAGCTCTGGGACAGTAGCCTGCACGCAAGGCTTTACCGGTGCATCTTGACACTTTCCAGAGCATGCGCCAAAACACGTACTATATTGGTGCCTCCCAACAACTTCCCATCAAGCTCCTTGCTGCTCCTTACTCCGACAGCCCTGGAGGTTCAAGCCTCCCCAATCCCTGTCCGCACTTCTTCCCGAACCAGCAGGTTGTGACCCGCTGCCCTAACGATTCCAGTCCCAGAACCAGGTCTTTGTGGTGGTTAAGTCTGGATTCAAGTGCCTGCTCAGGTTATCACCTAAATGCAAACCTGTGACACTTTGGTAGCATCTGAGAGCCTGTACAGTAGGGTCTCTCTTGTGCAGACTACCATGGATGCGTCGCTCAGTCAAGGCTTGATTTGGTGGCTGTAAAGGGCATTGCTACTGGCAACTATGCTACACTATTGTTATGGGCAGCCGGTCCTGTGGCCGGAAGGTCCCGGGTTCGATCCCAGCACAGGGCAAGACATGACTGATGTGCCCTTGATCAAGGCACCTAACTCCCTAAACTGCTCCTCAGGCCCTGTGGTTTGGGGCTGCCCCCCCCACACTCCGGGCAAGTGTGTTCACCGCCCCCTAGTGTTCACTGGATGGATGGGTTAAATGCAGAGGTCGCATTCTTCGGTGTGCAAGCACAGTAGGCAAATAGTACACTTTCATGTCACTTTCACTTTACTGAAGCCATTCTCTCAACCAGGACGTTGTCACTCAGCAGCAGCCATAGGATGCACTGAAGGATGCCATGTCAGTAGATCCAGGCACCAAATAGGTTATTCAGTTCTGACGGCGTGAACTTGAGAGAACTCCACTGGTAGCAGTACCACAGATTGGTTGAGATGTTGTATGTTCGTTTACAGGTTTTAACTTCTGCTCATCCGGGAGAGAAGACGTGGACGTACGGACTTTAGGAAACGGTGCGTCCAAGTAAAGGGATTCATGTTTAACTGTGTATATAAATAACATACTTTATTATAAAGACCTGGGAGAAAGACATGGATTCTGTAAAACGTTTACCGTTTATGTGACGTGTTCCTTTGCAGGACGCCCGTTTGCCATCGAGCTTCTGAATCCCCACAGGGCGAAGCTCAACAAGGCTGAAATGAGACAACTTCAGGAGGTACCGAACCTGTGACAATGTCTCTCCTCAGCCAATAATCTGCACATTATTCCTTTTCTCATCCTCATCACTCTCGTCTGTGCAGACCATCAACACGTCCTCTGACAAAATCCGAGTCCGAGACCTGCAGATCGTAACCAGGTTTGAGCGAGACCCGAGCGTGAGACTTTTTTAAAAAAATACCACTTGTCTAGGCATGCTCACGTTTCCATGGTTTGGTGTTTGTGTTCGTAGGGAAGCGACAAGTCGTATGAAACAAGGCGAAGAGGAAAAGACCAAGTCCTACAGCGCCCTCATCTGGACACAGAAGCCCATAACGCCGACAGATCTGCCCTTTTTGGAGAACATCAAGGTTCCCGCTCTCCGCTGTCCATTTCTGTATCACTGAAATCACCAAATGAAGTGGAAGCACACTCAGCCAAACACTTCACTTTCATTTCACTTTATTTCTTTTACCAGTTTGTCAGCATTCGGTTCAATAAACAGAAAGAACAACAAGAGTTTATAATCTTGGATGGATGCAGGTGGAGGTGTCGGGGGCCGAAAGCGTGTACAGTGGATATATGACGTGTGTGTGTGTGTTTGTGTGTGTGTGTGTAGGAGCTGAAGATTGATCAGAAAACCCCACTCCGAGTCCTCCATCGCAGGCCACTCGCCGTCAGACAGAGACTCATCCACTCCATGAGCGCGAGCTACCTGGATACACACCACTTCACACTGCAGCTGCGCACCCAGGCCGGGACGTATCCTTCCGCACACACACACACACACACACACACACACACACACAAGCCCACACTGAAATGTCATACAACATGTTAATGTTACACATTTAGCCTCAAACTTAGACCCAGTATCCAAAAGGAGCTTTATGAGAGTTTGGAATAAAAATGTTGAGAAAAGTCAGGACATGATTTTTGGTCCTCATATTCAGGTGTCCTGACAATGGGTGTGTTTACATGCAGCCTGATAATCCGTTAATAATCCGACTAATCGCTCAATGGGAATAGAACCCATCCGTGTTTACACCTCAATCGGAATACAGGAGTCTGATCAGGGTCATTCCGGTTCCATTTACTTTCCGATTGAACAAAGTGGGTCGTCCTTTAAATAATTCGTTAAATAGAGGAATAACAGCTATAATGTAAACACCTACTAGTATCCGATCACATTCCCAAGACTTCCCAATCACAGACAGTTTATCTACATTCTACACACCATTACAGAAGCTCACAATCTTTAACATGGCGGGAACGAAATACTGGTCATCAGAGGAGACGAAGTTTTACGCTTCAAACTTTAAAAGACTCGAAAATCGTCAGCAGGACGGACGGCTCAACATTAGGTCTGTTTTTCCTCCAGTCTGATTGAAATCATTCCGATTACAGATTCAGATTGAGGTGTTTATATGTTCACTCGACTCAACAACCTGATTAAAATATTTATTTACACGCACGCTACAAGTGACCCGATCCCATATAACGCCAATATAACGCGTAGAGTAATGTTTACTGTACACGTTGCCATGACAACGAGCTTCCCGCAAGGTTCAGTCAAAGAGGAGATGCCAAGTGTCACCCGAGTCATTTGAGTTTGCTCAGATACTCGTCTGAACAGCTCATTAGGACAGCAGGGGAGCTGAAGGGCTACCAACAAGACAGAGAAGAAGAGGGTGGGGTCTAATGTGCGGGATGTGTGAACTGGGCGGAGCTTCAGTAAAGTTATGTGATGTTCTACAACTCACCTTTGAACTCACTTATTATTGGAAAATAAAGTTTGGAGTATAAACTTTGTCTCCTGTGATTACCAGATTTTCGCTCCCACCATGTTGAAGATTTCATCCCTGTTTGGGAATGTGATCGGATACAAGTGTTAACATGGCTATTATTCTTCTATTTACCGGATTATTTAAAGGATGGCCACTTCGTTCAAGCGGAAAATAAATGGAACCGGAATGACCCCAATCAGACTCCTGTATTCCGACTGAGGTGTAAACATGGACGTGTTCTATTCCTGTTATTCCTATTAGTCGGATTATTAACGGATAATCAGGCTGCATGGAAACATACCTAATCTGCTTCGCTCTCATTTGTGTCCATTTGGACATTCCTTCAACCCACATGCCACAACTGATGTGCCCTTAAACAAGGAAGCTGGCCTATGAGTGACCTATGAGAGACTGCCCCCTAGTGTTTACTAGTGTGCGTGTTTCTTCAGTATGCAAGCACAGTAGGTCAGTCACTTCACTTGCACTTTCACTGAAAATTCAGCTGTTTTTTTTTTTTTTTCTTGAACTAACACGTGGACGGTCACCAGTCGTCTACCAGCTGATACACAGAAAACGTGACCTTAACGAGCAGCCAAACAGCTACATTAAAGAGTTTGTGCACGGAGACTTCGGCCGGACGAAGCCCAACCTCGGAGCCCTCATGGAGACCGGGGTGGACATTCTGGAGCTGGACGTGGAGGTTTGTTACATTTGTGACTACAGACACTTTAAAAAATGACTCCGTGGACTAAGGCGATAGTAACGCGGTCAATTTGACGTGATCCGTCCTTCTCTGAGCTACAGAGCCAACTGTGTTAAACAGGTCATGGATGTGATTACAGATTTCTCTCTTTAATCCACATCCTGGTGTTTAGTCACATCACTCAGTGGTTTAAGATGTCCTGTCTTGTAGCTAAATGCTAAACGCAGTTTATACGCAGAGGGTCTTCCCGAACCCCCCCCGAGCCTGTCATGTGACGTCATATCAACCATAACATTATCACCACCAAACCACTGACAAGTGACCTGAATAACACTAATGAACTCGTTACATTGTCATGTGACAGTTAGACAACGTTAGCTTGTCGGCTGATGTGTTGGAAGCAAGTAAAGTGGGCAAGTCTAAGAATCCGGGTGTCTAGACGACTGGGTCTGGGCATCTCCGAAAACAGCAGGTGTTATAGGGCGTGTCCCAGTATAAAGTGGTTAGTACCTACCAAAGGTGGCCCCAGGAAGGACGACCGGTGAACCAGTGACAGGGTCATGATAGACCAAGGCTGCTGCACTGATGTGTATGGAGTCAAAAGCCGGGACCGTCTGGTCCGGTTCTGGAGATCAGAGCACGGTATAGGTGTATTTTTTTTTTTTTTAGATTTGTAGTAATCAGTGGTCACTACATTGAGACGGTAAATACATCAAGAAAAATACCATCTCCTAACCATTGTGTTCCCTGTGTGTGTTGTTGTTGTTATAGTCCGTGGATGTGGACTGGCCTCCTGCGGTACCAGAGTGAGCAACGGAAACCCATCCTGAGGAAGTCTTTGGGGAATTCCCACCTCCATACCACCTTCCGGACAGCGTATTTCTGTTCTGTAGCTCAGTCCGACATTAACCGTGATGACGTCCAGAGTAAATCTGGATACGGTGTGGACTCAATCTTAATTAGTAGGTTAAAAAACAGGTTAAACGCTGAGTGGAGGACTGGTGTCTGGTCTTTCTTTTGTTTACGCGCCAATCAGGACAATCATCTCAATATGATACAGAAGAGATTTATTAACGACGGCTGTGTATTTCTGTCACCGTCATCACCTCATGTATGTTTTCTGTTAATAAACCACTGAAAAAACTCAAACATCAATATTCTTTCTTTCTTCAGATGTCTTATTTGTGCATATATAGGTATACACACCAGTCAGCCATAACAATAAAACCACCTGCCAAAATTAGCAGCCAAAGCAAAACCGATCGTATCAGACGGTTTGTCCTCTTCTAACAGGACAACGAGCCACCACACGTCTAGAGACACCAGATTATGGTTAGAGGAACACTCGTGTGAGTTTGGGGGTTCAGTCATACACACCTAAATCACCAGATCTCAATGTTAATGAACACGTCTGGGCCGTCATGTGACCTCAGAAATCCTCCAGCTGCAGGAAGTCTGGTGTTTATGACCTACTGAATATTTTACCAAGCTCCTGGACTCACTGAGTATTAGCGTTAGGTGTGTCAGATCTTCTGTCTCTTTAGTGTATATTACATTACAATTTATATACAAATAAAAAAAGACAAATGGTAAAATTTTTAAAAAGAGGTTATAATTGTAAACTAGTGATTATTAATCCCTATTAATTAATAATATTCATATATTAACATGGACAATTTGGGAATTTCTGTTACCTTTGACAATGGTTGGTATTATTATTAATAATAAATAATATATATATATTAGGGCTGTCGAAGTTAACGCGATAATAACGCATTAACACGTTCTCAAATTATCACGATTAAAAAAAATAGTGCCGTTAACGCAAATTCTAATTTTGGCCCTGTGATTCACCCGTAGTTCATGTTGAGGCTTGTCGCGCGCTGCTTCAGTAAGAGTAAGG
>JAOVVF010000027.1:13413111-13423131 GCA_028565595.1 Duopalatinus emarginatus
ACATACATACATACATACATACATACATACATACATACATACATACATACATACATATATATATATATATATATATACGCAATATGTAATATAAAACATTTACTCTTGTGTTTTTGATAACTTGAGCTGTTTCGGGTGTCTACTAATAAATCTTTAATCTTGCCAGCATTGTTGTATCAGCCATAACATTAAAACAACCGGCATAAACAGCTCTAATTTGTCAAGGCACTGACTCCACAAGGTCTATGAGGGTGTTATTTGAGGCGTTAATAACATATCCTTCCGTGGATCTTCTGTGGGATTCGACCAGACAGTCTGGCCTTCATCTGTAAAGCACATCAATGAGCCTTGGTCTCTCATGACCCTGTCACCGGTATGAACCACTGTATATTGGAACCCACTGTACAAGATTGGTTTTGGAGATGATAAGAAATGTCGGGTGTCTCACCTTGGCAATAATAACTTCCTTCTTTAGGATCTTCATTGCATAATAAGTTCCACTGGCTTTCTCCTTCACCAGGATCACCTTCCCGAAGGTTCCTTTGCCCAGCAGCTTCAGATAGTCGAAGTCGTTCATTGTCTGATGGAGCAGGAAACGGAAGAAAGTCGCGTCATGTTGCGTTTCTCGTACAGATCTTTACAAGCTGGACGACTCGCCTCCACGAGCTCCTTCTCTCTCACCTTTCGTTTATGGTGGCTGATGGAGGTGTCCATCTCCTCCTCGTTGACGATCTCGATCTGTGTAGTGGGGCTGCACAGGATTCCTTCCTCCTCCTGCTTGGCCAGCTTGTCTGCCACCATCTGTATCGCTTCCACCCATTCGTCCCTGTCACCACGGCAACAGACATACAAGCTTAAACGAAGCTGACCAAATCCGATCCGATCCGACCATTTTCATGAGACTTGGGATAGGAAATGGAACAGCTGGTTGCTATGGTGACATGTGGATATCTCTCACCTCTCCTCGGGCGTGTCGACGTGAAAGGTTCGCTCGATCACAGTGGTCCACTGCAAGCATCTGATGATGAAGGTGTTGGGCTTCGGCCTCTCCGTCTTCATCAGCTGACACTCTGGATACGAACGGAGCACAAGTCAGAACTCGAGACACGACTCATGACTCGTGAAGGTGACTATGTAAACAACCCGCGGTTTATCCTGACAGAAATGTCAAGCATTTGTCTGTTTGGATCGTCACCTTCACAAACCGAGACGTCAAGTACACGCTCAAGGACCGGGATTCTCACTAGCCTAAACAGTGATGTCTAGCAAACGCAAAAAAAGGAGAGTCACTTTCCAAAAATGACTCACGACTCACGACTCACGTCAGGGAAATGTTTCAGCTTTAGGATTTAAAGAGACAGAAAAATCTATCTGGATGCTGGAAAATATCCAGAGTCAGTTCGCTGAAGAGAAAACCTCAGGCTCTGAAAACAACTGGAAACCTTTGGGGTGCCAAAATTTTTTCTTTAATGTAAGAAAAAGGTGGTGAAGGAATAAAAGAGATGCTCACTGGCCACTGAGAAGTTATTGAGGGGGTAGGCGAAGTCTGCGTCCTGGGGCTTCTCCTTGTAGCCGATGAAAGAGCCGTCCGTCTTTAGGAGGAAGTACCGCGGCCTCCAGTTCTTTATATACTCTCCTGGAGGAACAGACAGAGGAACACAGGACTCGTCAACACACACAAACACACACATACATGCCCAGAATGCTGGGCAGTTACCCATCTTCAGTGCCCTGGAAGCAGCTGGGGGTTAGGTGCCTTGCTCAGGGCACTTGAGTCGAATCTTGTCAGTTGTGAAGTTCAAACTAGGGACTTTCTGGTCCTAAGGCTGGATCTTCAACCACAAGCCTACGGCTGCCCCGAACCAAATCCAGAACATAATGAACATGGTTCTTCATAAAACCCTTTAGGCAACCTAGGAACACTATCTATCTAAAGGACCGTTAAGGAACACCTGAGACAGAATCACAAATGTATGGTTCTCCAGGTTCTCCATGCTCTGAAGAGTTCTCTGGTTGGTCCTTTATGAAAAGGTTCTACCAGGAACGTTTTGAGAAAGCAAGAACTCTGTAATTTATCCCTTAGAAACACCTTAGGAAATCCCTTAGGAATCCCTTCTATAGGAACTCTTTTTAAGTGTGTGGGACAGTGAGGGACGGCCCAGGAAACGACAGCATACAGCTTAGGTTAGAAATGTAAGAACTTGTGAATGGGGTTAAATATGTGAATTAAGGTAGTTATTAAACTAACCTAGCTCGTGTTTAACTTCTGTCGAGAAATGTTTACAGACAGACGACAAAAAATAACAACATCCCACATCGCAAATAAGATATGGCCCAAATCTGGCCCACATACTATAAGGAATGATGGCACAGAAAAGGCCCAGATGTGGATCCCCAAACTCACAGCCATGAAACGGTAACCAATCAACAACCGCACAACAGATGCGGTTTACCAATCCCACCCCACAGTGGAGATAAAGCCTGCAGCGACCTGCTCGCTTCTCATTGGTTATAACCTCAGTGTTTCGCTCCTAATTTGCATAAAGTTGAGCGGCAGTGACTTTTGTCGCGCCGCTGACTCCACCCACTCCTCTTTACTGCTGAAAATTGCCGGCTCTCGTTAAAAATGGATGAGCTTAATGTCGCTGGCCATGTGAGCGCAGCATCGGGTCCAACCTTCAACTCCTGCAGATGTGATTTTCCAGGAACAATGAAGATTTCATCTGATCCTATGTATTGAAGTGGCAGAAAAACTGGCACAGACAAGCCTATGCAAAATATACAGCAATGCAACCTTCACATGTCATTGGTTGCATCTGCCGGTGAATATATAAAGTGATAGACAGCTAATACAAGCCATATAATAGCGTGGGGTTTATTTAGCTGGTATTCAATGGGACCCCTGGGACATCTATAAACATCTCCGATATGTGTGCTTCCTTTCTGACGAGTTACACTCGTTCCTGCATTCATTCTGACGGGCTTTTGCCCACACACACATCCGTAATTTCTTATGGAGCCTCTTGTCTTGAAGCCATGTCCACACACACACACACACACACACACACACACACACACACACACACTTCTCTAGGTATTCCCCCTTTAGATAAGCCAAGAGGAAAACAGTCAGGATCTTGCTCGCTCTCTCTCTCTCTCTCTCTTTCACTTACACACTATCAGAGGAAAAACAGACAGAAAATTCCCCTAAAGACCCATAGATAATGCATGTAAACAGACACACACACACACACACACACACACACTATACTGCCCTAACAAGAAACCATACAAACAAAAACCAAAACACGTCCTGAAGTCAACTCGCACCCGTACATTACACACCGAGACTGGAGAGCATAACAAGGGTGCCAATACTTAATTGTGACGCGTACCTGTCTCTATACCTGTGTAGGAACGGTAAGGACAAATAATTATACACCGACCAGCTCTGATCCATCGAGACGTCTCTGACGGTGTTCTGTGGTATCTGGGACCAAGACGTCAGCAACAGCTGTGGATCTTCTGTAAGATCGGATCAGATACTCTAGCCTTTGCCCCTCATGCACATCAGTGGAGTCCTGGGTTCCCATGACCCTTTAGTCAGTTCACCGGTTGCCCTTCTTTGGACCACTTTTGGTGGGTATTAACCGGTTTATTCTGGGACACACCCCACAAGACCTGCGGTGTGTCGTCTAGACATCACAATTTGGTTCTTGTCAAAGTCTCTCGGAACAAGGTGGTGTATATGGGACATATATGACAGCAAGTGAACAATCAGTTCATAAAACTGACGTGTTGCAAACAGGAAAAATGGGCAAACGTATTACATCTTGGTGCCAGATACCACAGAACTCCTCCACAGGTCTTTGTCGAGTCCACGCTTTGACGGATGAAAGGCAAAGGCAGTGTTAACGTTATGACTGATCAGCCAATCACAGCCTTGCTGCTGATGTCACATGGCGTCACGGCGTCATGGCGCCTATCTATTCTGCTCTACGAAATGAAAGGACCCTGTGCTGACCACAACTATAAGAACTGACTGATCCGCTGGTGTTCAGACAGTTCAGAGGACGGGGCGGACCTACTGCGAGCTATAAGATCACATGACGCTGTTGTCCAATCAAATACAAGGTGTGTCTTTTGACACGTACACGAGCCAGTGACAAATAATATAGACATAGAATGAAAAGGCGGGCGGGGGGGGGGGCTGTCCAACCTAAATCTGGACGTCTGGCCATCCAAAACATTACCAACAGACCACAAGGTATTCAAGTTCTGTATTTCTACAGCATCACATACATGACTTGATTGTGTGTGTGTGTGTAATTTTTGCAGACAGCACAAGCTCATGTTTATGTATATGTTCCATATGATAATAGGTCTCCTCTCTCTCTCTCTCTCTCTCTCTCTCTCTCTCTCTCACCTCTCTTCTGCAGCCATCCCTCCTTCACCACGTTCTGGTCATTCATGATGACTCCGAGCTCAGCAGGTTCAGGGGTCAGGGGGGAGCCCAGTGCTCGTCCTCTTCTCTCAGTGTCGCTCGTCCCACCCCTGCCACCGTGCTTCCTTTCTCTCTCTCTCTCTTTCTTCTTCTCCTCCTGTTCTCTACGCTTCAGCGTCCACTCGCTCGGTCACCGTTTCACCGCGTCCCTCCCCGCGTCTCGCTTCCCCTTCGCGAGCGGGACCCTTCGGCCGCTTCGGTGGTGGGTGACTCAGCCTGGAAGGAAGTGACAAAAAAAAAAAATGAGTGAGCACGCACACACACACACACACACACACTCATATACACACTGATCATTCTCCCCTCCCCTAGTCACCCCCCCCCCCCTCTTATTCTCCCTTGCACAGACGTTTGCATGAGAAATTAAGTCATTGTTAGGAGCCGACGAGGGTTTCCCGCCCCTCCCCGGTCCTGGCGGTCTCCTCGCAGCCCGCTCTTCCTCTCTCGCTCTCTTTATGGTGTGAAGTAAAGCGTAGCGCTGATCTCGGACCAGCGCGTCTCTGCCCTTACGCAGCCGCGGGTTTGACACGTTCAACGCGCACGCAGACTCCGGATCAGCTGCCGATCACAGGTCAACACTTCCTGTCTGTGGCCTCAAGACTCTAACCTTTGTTTAAAACAGCAATCAGTCTGAGCAGCACCCAGCGTAAGTATATGTGCTGCGTGGCGGCGTGAAAAACAGGACATTCGAGCGCGAAATAATTATTTAAACTCGCCTCAGCCGCCAGGAAATGACTTAATGCTGTATTGTTTACCGTGTGCATGCTGGAGACGGAACGGAGCAGAAATAAGACATAAGACTGAATGAACGTCTAATAAGCTCGAAACAATTACAAATACGTTTTTACAAAGGGTTACTTAGGACGGAGATCCTGTGGGACAAGTGCTGGCTGGCCAATAAAAAATAAATAAATAAATAAAAAAAAAAGAAAAAAAAAAAAAAAAGAGAGGGCCCGGGGGCACCACCCACTCTAGTGGAAATCATGTTATATATTGTTTATACTTTGTAGAATTTTGAAATATATAATATCAATAGCTATTTATTTGAAGTATCAGTACGTTACAAATGCAAATACATTGTGGAAAATCTGTTTCATTTCATGTACATAGCTATCTGGGGGTTTTTTTTTCTGAGCAACTGACTGCGCTATTCGTATCACGCAGCGACAGAAACGTCGCCGAGCGATAGCAGACGAGACGCGCGGCCAGTCGCAACCCGTCGCTAAGACTAAACACACACATAGCAACATAAATTACGCCAATCTGTGTCCTTGAATCTGTTGCCTAAAGGCTGCTTCGTTTATCATCCCAAGCAGACCCGGTTAGTAACGGAGTAAGGACACGTGACGGTTATTGGGGATGATGAGCGTGATCGTGCGGATCATAGGATTAAACAGCCTCAAAATTCTATTCAGTAATAAGGTCTGTGTTCCAAAATCTGCCTGAAACTTTTGGACATTTTGGTCGAAGAGCTCGGTCCAGATACACCTGATATAACAATCACATAAAAGACTGGCGAAAAAGGTAAAACCTATATTTGAGGCTTTTCCTGTAATTACTACAGCTGAATTTGGCGCACACACACACACACACACACACACACACACACACGCGCCAGTTTTCAGATACAGTATGATCCAGCAATATCGCTCTAGAAATGTCTAATATTGTCTTATTAGAGCGTCGACTTGAACACATCAGAGCTGAATTTTCTAATCACTGTTGTTTTCCACCCCACTGTTTCTGGTTTAAGCCACACCCACTTTGGGTTTAACTCTGATCTACACATCCAGATATTACACCACTGAACCAATACCATCATCGTGTTACACCCAAGGATGGAAGATTTAGAAGACTCATGCAGATGTTGTGGCGAGATTAGAACCAAGAACTTCCCTTTAAAGAAAGAAAAAAGAAATACAAACCCCTCAGCTCGCATGTATGTAAACACGGCCTGCTCTCCCACACAATTCATACCCGCTCTATAGAAAGCAGAGTCCTGGTTTTTTTATTTGATCCAATAGGCCTGTTCTACATTTCAATAGACCCCCCTGGGCTTCTGCTCAGCCGAGCCCTGGGACGACTTCCCTGGTCTTCGCCACCCCCACCCCCACCCCCACCCCCCTCTGTAACAGCGGGACGGCATGAATGGAAACAATGCAAATGCTTTAGCGTGCATACGGATAAAAACGCGAGGCGTAATAACAATAGACAGCATCGCTCAGTGTCTACATAATGATCAGTGTCTGGGGTCCTCATATACATCCAGGCTACGTACGTACTACTGAATCCGCTCACGGCGAGGACGATGAACGAATAGAGACAACAAAAGACACAGAAGTGACTGGGTGGGCGGGGCCAGATTTGATAACAGACGGCGATATTCGTGCTACTCGTATTTTTCCAGAATGAATTTACGAACGCATTAAAAATCAAACAGTAAACAATCTGCTTCGGAGCACAAAGGGATAAAAAGTCACTTGACGTGACGTCCAGGTTACACGCTGCACCACAGTATAGTAAATAAAACAGCGATGACGTCTAGCTACTGAGTTACTGTGTGTTTATTGTGCGTGTGTGCAGGTTGCAGCCTGTGCACATATTGTGTCGCGCTGATATTAGTAACACGATACACAACATGCACGCTGGGACGTTTGTGAGGTGGAGGTGGACGTAACGGTAACGTCACAAGGCGATGAGAACGGGATCGTGACGTCAGCCGAACCGAGCTACGCAAGGCTCTGTGGGATTCTGGGACACGGCAGCTGTAGTCCAGCTGTATCTGGTGCATGTTGGGTTACACAAACAGATTGTGAAATAACTGTGACGGACTATGTATACAACAACTAAGACTAACAAGCAGAGGATGTGGAAACTGTAAAGAAATCGTGGACAGCCGGAGAGGCGTTAATATCTAAAGGAGAGAAGCGAACAGACGGAGCAGGTATCTTTTTTTACATGCCAGGTCAGTGTCATACTTTACAGAGAACCGTTTCCAGGACGATTTTACAAATAACTGACTGTGAATGTAAAAATGAAAAAATTCGTATCATCAGTATTTACAGCCCTCCTGATCGTGCCAGAAAGATGAGACTGTTTTAAAACGTTGGATTTGACATATTTTGATGTAGAGACTTTAATGTCGTTACAAACACTGACGATAAAAAAGACAAACAAAAACAAAAACAAAAACAAAAACAAGACGTTCTCAAGGGAAGGTAAACTACTGCAAACTGTACGCAACACCTGTGAACTACAGGACTCTTTCAGAGAAAAATATCCTGATGACATCGTGTTCACACGCTTAGATAACGAGGGAAAGACAAAAATAGACAGAATATATGTTTAAAAAAAATACTAAAGTGCTTCACTGTAAAACTGACCGTTCTGGTCTGACCATTTGGCGGTGTATGGAAAAGCAGGGTTAAAGCAGTGAGGAACAAAAAGGTTATTGGAAACTAAACACAAAATTTGATGCATCAAAGAACTAAAGGTTTAAAATAAAATCAAATATCAAAATGTTGCCTGGGATGTTTTTAAAAAACAAAAAACTACTTTCTTTAAAAGAAAATGCAAATCAACAAATCAAGTCAACAACAAAAAAAAGAATATTATAATGAACTTATGGCAGAAATTGTCAAATTATAAACTAAAACAAACCAAGACGAAAAAGCTGATGAACGACTTTTTAAAATTAAATCAGAATTAACCAATCACATTAAAGAAATAATAACAACAATAATAATAATAATAATAATAATAATAATAACAACAGTTAAACTTAAAAAAGTGAAAAGGTCAAACTGAAACGAATCCAAAACTGTGTAGAATCAACAGCAACAATAACAACAATGTTTTGACCTAAAAGACCCGAAAGTGAAAAACACAAATGTGACGCAGGGTCAGTCTGTCATTTTCTCATCAGCTTAGTCTGTCTGGGTCACCATTTGTCCAGAGCCCAAAAACTGGAACACCTGGGTGCAAGGCAGGAACCCACGACCCCACATCCCTGGAGCACATACCTGCGTCCGCCCTGTGACACGTCAACGGCTCGTCTAAAGTGAGAAGAAACGTATATAAGGACACACACTGGACCTGATCCGGGTTATTGTGCTTGAATTGATCTACACCTGGGGCATTGTTCTGACACTTTGTGTTTTTTTTTTTTAGGGTTGTATTTTTAGTAGTGCTCTGTAGCTCTGTGGTGCAGCTTCTCTCTGTGAGGAGTCTCGCACTTGATATTCGCCCAGCCCGTGTGTGTGTGTGTGTGTGTGTGTGTGTTTTAAGAGGCGTATCCATAAATATGGCGACTGCGATGCAGAAATGTCAGACTGAATACGACATCCTGCTAGGATTTTGGACCAGCTTGGAATTACGAGAAAGTGTACAAGGCTGAAGTTTACCGTGACGCCACGGTATCCATACACAATACCATCACATTGTCTAGCCCTGTAACACGCCTGGGCTCGTCTGAGCACCACACACACACACACACGACATATCAAATTCGCCTACCATGTGTGTTTTTCAGGAGGTGGGAGGAAACCATGTGGACATATGGAGAACACACAAGACAAAGACCAGAGCAACCTCACAACCTCAGGAGCTGTGTAGCACACACACACACACACACACACATTACATATCGTAGGTATCGTATCACGATATTCCTGACCGTATCGCCCGCCTCTATCGTGTAGCATCACGAAACCAAAACACAGCCACGAAACGTCGACCACCAGCCTGTCTAGCGCTCCTGTACAACACTTTAAACCCGTCTGTCCCTCGGCGGCTCGTATCAGGACCACGAGGAGAGTCTGTGTTTAACGGCGGCCACTGAGAACAACTGACAGCTTTAGGAGGAAAACAAGAGAGACGAGCCAACGTCAACAAATCCATCGGCCTTGGCTGCGGCCATTCCTGTGCTCAAGTCTTCCTGCGCTATTGTTCACCATTTCCATCCGAACAAACACACACACACACACACACACAGCTGCTCCTGCCATGACATTACACAGAGAATAAACAGGAGAGGGATCAATAGAGTGAATGAAACAGAGCCCTGACTCCATGGGTGTGTGTGTGTATAAATATGTGTGTGTGTATATGTATGTATATGTCTGTGTGTGTGTGTGTGTGTGTGTGTGTGTATATGTATGTATATGTCTATGTGTGTGTGTGTGTGTATGTGTGTGTGTGTTTGTGTGTGTGTATATGTATGTATGTCTATGTGTGTGTGTGTGTGTGTGTGTGTGTATATATGTGTGTGTGTGTGTTTGTGTGTATATGTCTGTGTGTATATATGTATGTATATGTCTATATGTGTGTGTGTGTTTGTGTGTGTGTGTGTATGTATGTATGTATGTATGTATGTATATGTCCATATGGGTGTGTGTGTGTGTGTGTGTGTGTGTATGTATGTATATGTCCATATGTCCATATGGGTGTGTGTGTGTGTGTGTGTGTGTGTGTGTGTGTGTGTGTGTGTGTGTGTGTGTGTGTGTGTGTGTGTGTGT
>JAOVVF010000027.1:13425466-13444544 GCA_028565595.1 Duopalatinus emarginatus
TTAATGGTGTATTAAAGACTGTCCATGTCCATGGTGGATCAGATGAGACTGTAAGAAGATGGGTCACAGTGTACACACTCTCCTTTTGACCCTTGCACGTTTTTGACAACACTTCTGCAGTGTTAATGAAACACTCCTGGATTTACTACCTCAAGCATCTGATTTGTCAGCGGCAGTGACAACAAGCAGCAGTTGGTCGGATGGTCCAAGTGCTTTTGTAAGTAATAGCGTTCTCAGTCACGTTACTTGAGGCAATGCCTTTCCTATAATAAACATTTATGTAATTTAATCTCTAGTCAGAAATTATATAGCAAGCAATACCAACATAATTCCAAGGGCACTGTATACATGCATATAATATTTAAATACAGTGGTTAGCTGTAGGGTAACTATAACGCTGAACGCTAGTCATGCTACATCAAGCCTACAAATTACATAACCCTTCATTACATCATGTATGCTGTGACAGAACACCGTTCAGTTTTCCTTCTCTTGTTGTTTTCTTGTTCCTTTCAGGCTTCCAGACAGGAAAGAGCCCCAAGCAATGGTCCTTTTTTTTTTTCTTTTGTGTTCTTCTTAAAGTGACATCAGAGTGTTTCTGGTTCATTCACTGCAGTCACAATAGAGTCATTATACAGTCCGTGTCTGAAGATGAATGTCCGCAACGTCCTGAAAATATGTAAGAGTTCTCACAAGAATCTTCTGACAATATACACAGATGAGTTATAACATGAAAACCACAAAACCACTGACTGGTGAAGGGAAGAACATTGATTATCTCAGTACAATGGCACTCTACTCGAATGCCGATATATTAGACAGTCAGGTCTCAAAGTTGATGTGCTGGAAGCAGGAAGAATGGGCAAGTGTAAGGATCTTGGTTACTTTTAGAGGGGCTGAATTGCAAAGTCTAGATGACTGGCTGAGATCTTTTCCATAATAACAGGTCTTGTGAGGTGTGTCCCAGTATACAGTAGTTGATACCTACCAAAAAATGGTCCATGAAAGAGCAAGTTGTGAACCAGTGACACAGTCATGGACACCCGAGAGTAAATGATGTGCGTAGGTGGGTGAAGGCTAGACTGTCCGGTCCGATCCAACAGAAGATCCCCTGAAGGATCTGTTGTTACCACATTGGTGTCAGATATGACAGAACACCCTCAGAGGTCTTGTGGAGTCCAGGCCTTGATGTATCAGAGCTGTTTAGGAAGGTGGTGTTTTCAGGAGTTTAAAGGTGGTGTTTTTAGGTGCACCTGTACTGCCAAAATGGCTACTGAAAGCTGATTGGCTAGTATTTTTTTTTTATTAATTAGAATTTCACTTGTAAATATAGCATATCAAATTGGATGGGATGGTTTCAGAGAAAAAGGTTTAGCACTAATAGGTGCCAGAAAAACTGATACAGTGGCTGGTGGTGGCTCCATAATGGAATGGGGTTTGTTTTGCTGGCATTCTATGGGACCCCTGGTACATCTACAGACGTCTCTGACAGGTAAACACTGTGTGTGTGTGTCCTTTCTGACGAGTTACACCAGTTTATGTCCTGTATTCATTCTGATGGGTTTGTCCTCTTCTAATGGGTTTGATGGGTTTAGTCATTCACACCTAAGTGACCAGATCTCAGAATTGTGACCTGTTCTGTGGTGAGTCCGGTGTTCATTGCCTGCAGAATATTTCCTCTGCTCCTATCAACTGGGTCCTACCAAGGATTAGACTGGTTTACCGGTTTTTCTGGGACTTCGCTGTATACAGTACATGGTGTTCCTATAAGTATTTCTGTACATTCTTACACTTAACACATGGCTCAGTTAACTGTGTGGCTAAAGCAGTAAACGCTACGGCCTTGTTTGAACATGAACGTCCCTTGCTTCATATTTCTCATAATGCCGATCGGTTCATAATCAAAGCCTGAACTCGGAGTACACTCGGCTGGTTTTTTGACATGCTCTTGACTGTGTGGAAGCATGCCCTCTCTCTCTCTCTCTCTCTCTCTCTTTCTGTCTGTCTTACACACGCACACACACACATACGCACACGTTAGCACCCTCTTAACGTGTTAAGTGCCTTAAGAACTTGGCGATTCTCCGGCTGTTAGGTATTAGCCATGTTGACAAAGCCGAATGTAATCTGCTGCACGGCCCGGGATTACAGTACAGCCACCGCACATGGAGAGAGAGAGAGAGAGAGAGAGAGAGAGGTAGAGAGAGAGAGCACATGGCTCACAAAATGGCGGAAAAAAAGGGAAACAAATTGTAGCGTAGTCTCCCGAGAGAAAGCCTTCCAGCGTTAGCGGAGTCCCCCGGAAGAATCCATTTTGTCCTCTTTCCCCCCTCCCTCAGGGACCTCTGGCAATCCCATAATCCTCTGTGTTTGATGTCTGAGAGCTAATGGCACTGATGAGGGCAGTGGAAAGGGGGCTTTGTGTGGGCCGCGTGGTTGCCGGGCTATCGGGGGTTTGAATGACACGGCAAGATGGGAGAGAGACGGGTAACTTTAGCTTAATCTGGGCTTAGCTGTGCTTCACACACACACACACACACACACACACACACACACACACACACAGGTGTGTGGCCCTCCAGCTTAGTGGGAGAAGTCGAATTCAAACTTCTCCCTGTAACCCACCCGAAAGATCAATCCACGTCCCGAGGCCTAGGCTCAGCATGCATGTGTGTGTGTGTGTGTGTGTGTAAGGTCTTGATTAAGCCCCTCCATCCCAAAGGGGGTTTGCTTTTCACCCTTCTCCCCTCCGCCGCGCTAGCCGTTAGCACTTTTTAATTAGCGCTCCTCATACGCCGAGTGCCGGTGAACAAGATCCGGCCTCGTGAATGAAAACCAAAATTGGCGGCAGGTTCACGTCCCTCTTTCATCTGCGAATAAAGGGAGAGCGGCCGAGGCGGGGCTTCCGAGTCCCTCGCTGCTTATTCACGTCGGTCATATAAACATGAGAGCGCCGAGACTTCCTGCTTGGAGGAATTAGATTCATTAACTGGTTCTTCAGGGGTTCTCAGTTCAGGGATGGCGGTTTAGGACTCAGTGGGATTTACTGTAATCTGTAGAGACGAACAAAGCATCAATCAAACCATGGAAGGCCAGCCATCATGGACAAACAAAACCAGTTATTCATTCAGCACAATCTGTTATCATTCTGCCACCCCTCAGGCCAAGAGTGATGCTATGTACTTTCAGCAATGCTATGTACAACTTTCAGTACTTGTTAGCTATGTTATCCTTATAGCCCTGTGCTAAAGACAGCTTCAGGCAATGAACGAACCCCTTACCGATCAACTACATTTGGGCTAAAAATGGCCTTGAGCAAGACACCAGACCCCCTTACCCCAGCGATGCCGAGCCTATCAGGTCAGTGTTTCACCAGTGTATCAGCAGAGCTGCTGGTTCTCCAAACGGAGAGGAGCCAGGTGAAGTGGTTTGGACAACTAGGAACAAGGAATCTCCAGATCCCATCTGGATTTTACATGTTTAGGGATGAAACATTTATTCTCCCAGTAACATTTTTCCAGTAAGAAGTCTGGACTGACCTTTATGCCTTCCCCCGGACACCAATCCGGGTTTTGAGTCATAGTTCCAGTTCCAAACAATCCTGAGAATTGTGTTCTGCATGGACATGAAGCACAAAAGACCAACCACAGAGTTGCAAAAACAATTTGACCATCTGAATTTTTAGTATGTTGGATGTTAAGATGTGCAGCTTGTTATCGTTGGACAATAAGGTACTAACTTGCTGGTGAGGAGCTTAATAGAACTGCAGATACTCTGGATTGCCCATCTGATAAGAAACCTTCTAATCCGCCTGGATTGGAAATGACAAGGGACAGAGAGCTGGGACTAAAGAGGCCTGTGCTAAACTTAACATCCATTTGCCAGCCTTGAGTGATTTTCTCGGAATTTGTAAGAGTGTCCAAGTGCCACGGTGGGTTCAGTTTGAATGGGGACGACTCCATAGTAATCCTTGGCCATCCAGAATAATCCAGTTTAGTGGTTGGGAAGTATACCACTCAACTCTCCACTGTCAGTTAGAGCCATGCTAACCAGTTGTGGGTGTCTGTTAGCTTGTTATCAGTTATCATCTCCTCTAAGTGCAATGATTCACTCCAGTAAAGGTGTGTTGGTGTTGGTGGTAGCATTAGTGCCTAATCTCAAGCATCGAGCATCCCATGTTCTGTTCATGTCCACAATGGTTACTTCCTGAGTTCTTCTAACATAAACAAAACTGAAAGGTGGATTGACAGTGGCAAGTTTATTCTAGGTGGGACCAAGAATCTCAACTCAAGGTGTATGTCCATTTCACGTTCAGTATTCCTCGGATTAGCTTCTAGACCCAGCACAAACCTGACCAGGATGAAAAAGAAAAAATGGGGTAGCATTTTTTTAAGAACTTGATGAGAAGATCAGAACATTTCTTTCACCTTCATTTGTACTAAGTTCAACCAAATGATAAATAAAGTGCCCAATGGAAGAAAACCTCCTTCAATTAGATGTGTCTCATTCCACCACTAAAGAAAACATAACTGTCTGGAGATGTACTGTTAAAAGTTCTGGTATTCTTTTGATTCATATTTTATTTTAAGTGAAAGTGAACTATTTGCCTACCGTGTTTGCACACAGAGGAATGTGACCTCCGCATTTAACCCATCCATGCAGTGAAACACACACACTAGTGGGGCAGTAAACAAACATGCCTGGAGCAGGGGGCAGCATCCAAGGAGAAGTAGGGGGATTCTGTGCCTTGCTTCAATCGTGTCTTGTCCATTGTGGGGATCGAACCTGGGACCTTCTAGTCACAAAAACCACAAGGCCATGGTTGCCCATGGGGGCATGTCTCATTTCTTTTGGTGTGAAAATAAAGTGTGGATATCAAAGGTCTACATCTCTATTTCCATCTTCTGAGTCAAAGATAAATGAGAGAGAAAAGACTATACGTAAATGATGGAGAGATAGATAAAGGGAAAGTGTAAAGAGTCTACTCAACACTATTGGGTTTGGGTCTGCGGCAGCTCGGATAAAAGGAAAGGCTGATGATTGTAATTAGATTGGCTGACTGAAGAGAGCCACTCAACCGGACATACTTTACTGATGAAATTGAGTGAGCAGGAATGAGCTGGGGAATGGAAGTTTAAAAGATAGACTCCAGTATGGTGTTACATGTATTCATAAAAATGTGTAACTCTATCAAATATTCTGAGTGGTTGAGGTTATGAGTCATAAATTTGTCCTACAATTTAACTCATATGTTTCAGCTTCTTTAGTGGTTTAGCATGATAGAGCGGCTGATTTGGCAAGCTGAAAGAACCCAGTTGAGGTGGTTGGGGCATTTCAGAAAGAACCTCCTGATCCGCCTGGATCGGAAATGTCTGTAGATGGAGAGCTAAAGAAGTTCAGACTAGCCTTTGTGTCCTGTTTCCAGTCCTAATCAGGATGCCAGGATGAATTTAAATCAGCCATTAATATAACATGGCTACACAAGTAAACGTGCTGGAGGATCCATGTGGCACATAACTCCACAGAAATCAACAGGGATCATCCTGCTGATTGGTTGGGAAGTATGACATTCATCTGTCCTCTGACAATCAGAGCCATGCTAACCAATTCTGGGAGTCTGTTAGCTTGTGTACAATTAATTTGCAATTGATGATGTTACCACTGATGCCTCATGTGGTTTGATCCTGAAGCTCCGATTACAGATAAACATTTGTATATCCTCCACGTTGTTTCACATCCAGTTTTCTCCAAAACTGTGGTCAGTAGGTGGCTTGCCAAAATGCGCCTAATTGTGGAGTTCCAACCAAGGTGTATTTTCACCCCATGTCCAGTATTAATATCAACCTATACAACAAACAACCATCCGAGACTCTGCTCAAACTCTGGCTTATATATTGTCTCAAGTCAGATCTTAAATCTTTAAATCTTCTAAAATTACCCCCCCCCCCTTTGTAGATACAATAGATCATCAATTACACAAAATTATACATGAATGCATATAATTAGTTAAATATACACACAACTATTACATGTAGCCATGGATGGTAACATATGGTACCCATGCATAGGTACATATAGGTTCAGCTATATTGGTCATACATGAAAACCACTACATCACATACGCTACACTGAAATACCCCAAAAAACTGGTATAGTCTCTAAATATTGGCAGAGTGTAACCCACATATACTTGGGTTTTTACACACACTACTTCATACACTGAAGTAAAAAAAAATACATAGGCTGGTGGTGGCTTCATAATGGTGTGGGGTTTGTTTTTCTGGCATTACATGGGACCCCTGGTACATCTACAAACATCTCTGACAGCTGAACACTGAGTGCATCTTCTTTCTGACGAGTTACACCAGTTCTGTCCTGCATTCATTCTGATGGGTTTGTCCTCTTCTAACAGGACAATGCACCAACACTCATAGTCAAGAGATGCCAAATTATGGTTAAAGGGACACTCATCTGAGTTTGGAGTCTTGTCATTCACACCTAAGTCACCAGATCTCAATGCTATCGAACACATCTGGGATGTCATATATTGCGCTGTGGAACACAGAAATCCTACACCTCAGAATACAACAGAATTGTGGAGGGTTCTGCAGAAGGTCTGGTGTTCATTGGTGTCTGTGGAGAACCTACCAACTATTAGAGTGGTGTACCAGTTTTTCTGATACTTAAGTGTATATACAAGCGCTACAGCTACAAGGCTAACAGTTAAATAAAGCCGATGGTTGAGCTTTATGAAACGTGTAAAAATTTTCACTCAGTATCTTAAACATTTTTTACTTTTTCTTCCAAACAACAATTTCTTTAAAGAAAAGTGGACCTGGAAGTTCTCTACCCTCAGTTTTTTTCATCATGTGCATTAAAAACACATCGTACTTGACCTTATGGCAGTAGTATGTTCATGCATTACTGAAATTGACCAACAGAGGGCAGCAGAAAGCAGTTAATTTGTTCCTTGTTACTACGATGCAAACTGACTGCAATCAGGATGCATTCATTCAAAAAAAAAAAGGCTTCAGCAAATCCCAGATCAGACTTTATAGTCATGTGGATTGTATATTGTCCTCCTAAATCTGTGTGTGTCCTTGTCCACTGATGTTGACCTTGAGTGACTCATTTAGGACTCTCCGTCTCGTCGTCCTTCACTTCACTTTTTAGCCCACGGTGGTACACTGCTAATTGGTTTAGTCTTTGCTCTCTTTTTCCTCTTGGGTGGCCTTCATAATCCAATGCCAAGTTCTTCAATGAGAGACCATGTCAAAAAAAAAAACAACCTAGGAGTCAAGCATCTCGGACCTCCAACAGTCAGTGGTCAAGGTGGCTCATTAGTACCCTTCTGTTCTGACCCTCGGAGACGCAGGAACGACGTCTCCAACAGAAAGCGGAGCCCTGGCACCCATTCCTGAAGTGCAGTGTGGAGGAAAGAAGAGCACATGACACATGATGGAGGTGGAGTGAGATGGAATGCGAGATGAGTGGTCAAGAAGAAAGCTCTGGGTAAAGTCATGGAAGTCGGGTGAGATGAGAGAACACACACACACACACACACACACACACACACACACACACACACACACACACACTCACACACACACACACAAACACACACACAAACACTTAGAAATGCTGAGGGTCAACCAATGCTTTCTGGGTTTCAGTTAAATTAATGCTGGTGAAAGAGCACATTTAATTTGATCTTTCTAGGGTGGTGCAGTGTTACAGTTACAACAGCACCTGGTGTGATCCTGCGCTCTCACGTTGTGTAGAGTTTCCATCCAGGTTTCTTCCAGATTGGTTTTGATAAATCACTCCTAGGTGTGAACGTGTGGACGTACATGTATGTTCACGGTGCCCTTTTGTCCTGGTGTTCCATCCAGGATGTGTTTCTGTATCACGTCCAGCTTTCCCAGGACACTCCATATCTAATGAAAACCCTGAACCAGGATACAGAGCTCACTGATAGTGAGGAACGATTCTATCAATAACAGATGAAAAGATTACTTTCAATCCTGATTTCCTTAACTAAAGACGTTCATGAGTGTTTTGATGTTTTTAAAGCTTATATACTGGATCAGGTCACCATGGCATCTTATCTGACCACTTTTCCACAAGCCATATCCCAACACCCATGTTGAGCTCTCCTTCTTGCACAGGCACCATTTAAGCCAGGATATGTGCTGAGGTGCCAGAAAAACTGGTGCAGACTGTAAAAAAACCTGGTACAGATTGGTGACGGCTCCATAATGGTGTGGGGTTTGTTTTGCTGGCATTCCATTGGACCCCTGGTACATCTACAAACCTCTCTGACAGGTGAACACTGAGTGTGACGAGTTCCACAAGTTATGGTTAGAGGAACACTCACCTGAGTTTGGGCGCTAAGTTTTATACTGCTTTGTATATCACTAGTTGACTGAAAACCTCCATCAGAACTTGATGGATGATGGGAAACGGACACAGACTTGTAGCTCTGGGTTTGGATTTGGTGCTAAATGCGAAGGACATGCATGGTCAAATATGTTGAAAGTTCACCCTCAGAGTAGTGGGACTCAAAAAGTGGTTTAAATGATGCGCATCTCTCTGTCTCTCTCTCTGTCTCTCTCATAAACTTGTAAGAAATCTTTGATTATTTCACTTCCATATAAAGATACAGGACTGGGGCTCATCGTCCCACCACACACACCAACATACTAACTACCACACACACACACACACACACACACACACACACACACACACACACACATACACTCTTACACAGAGGCAATGAGGGACAGAGTACCTGTCTGAGTTTCTGCACTCAGCAGGGATTAAGGATTAGTAGCGTAGTCAGCATTCCCCACATTCCCCATTTCAGCATAGTTTTAAAAAGTGTCGGTGCTCATACACACACACACACACACACACACACACACACACACACACACACCCCACTCACAAAACTTCCATATACTCGGAACACACAATTTATAGTAAACGCATTACACAAGCGTCTCACAAGCTTTAATGCAGTTGTTCATATTAACAGGCAGCTTGTTTTGTGTGACTTTTCCAAAAAGCTTGTTACCTAAATTGTGCAATTTTTGGATTCTCAACATGATTCCAGTAAGATGGATTTTATAGCCACAGGTGCTTACATTGAAGAGCCAGAAAAACTGGTATAGACGAGCTTATGTAAAACACATAGGCTGGTCGTGGCTCCATTATGGTATGGGGTTTGTTTAGCTGGAATTCCATAGGACCCCCATGGGCACGTCTACAAACGTCTCTGACAGGTGAACACTATGTGTCCCTTCTTTCTAACGAGTTGCACCCGCTCATGCCCTGCGTTTATTCTGATGGGTTTGGTCTCTTCAAACAGGACAATGCACCAACCACCAAATTATGGTTAGAGCAACGCTCATCTGAGTTTGAAGTTTTGCCATTACAGGCTCAAATATTTGGTTTCTGTGGTCTCTCAGAGTGACAAACCTAAACCCTAAACCCTAGAGCTAACCTTGGGCAGTGGTGGATCAACAGTTAACGCTCTGGGTTACTGATGAGAAGGTTGGTGGTTCAAGCCTCAGCACTGCCCAAGTACCACTGTTGGGCTCTTAACACTCTCTGCTCCAGGGACACTGTATGCTGGCTGACTCTGCACTATGTTCCCAACTTCCAATCAAGCTCAGATATGCCAGGAAAAGAATCTTAACTGTACTGTGATGTATATGTGACAATAACGGCTGCTTTTTAGCCAATCTGCACTGAGCATGTGACGTTCAGTAAGAGGACTGTTGCGTGTTTTTGAAGGTTATCGCTGTATTATTGCTGTTCCGTTTTTGGTTTGTTTATATGCTTTGCACTTAACGGCCCTCACACTTTTTAACCTCTCCAAACATAAGATCTCCGACACCATTGATCCAGTTAATGAAGGCCTTCAGAAGCAGCTCAGTGAGTGTGTAGGAACTCCACCCTGCAGAGTGGTGAAGCTCAAGCAGTGGAATTAAGCCTCCTCTGTTTTCAATGTTGCTGTCTTGTCTTTCTGTCGCATTGAATAAGTGACTTAAGTGAACCCATACATGCATTCTCTCCTTCTCTCTCTTTCTCTCTCTCGGGCGGTGTAAACCAGTGTATGGTCCCGCTCTCTAACCGAGTGCTCCTGGGTCTCCTCCATTTGCATTTGCTTCCCATTGTGTCACCCAAACAATGGCCGCAAACAAACCATTAAGATGGAAATGGCAGAAATGTAGCTAATTAGTTATCTCTGTTGGGGATTGTTAGCCAGGAGAGATAGGGCTAAATTGCTTTGGGCCTGTGGACAGGAGGGGGTACGGCCAAGCAGGGGCAGGGGGCAGGTGGAAAAATGGCCAAGAAACAATTGGAGGTGTTTGTTGGGCTTTCCAAAAGAATTAAGAACACATTCAACGGCCAAGAGGATCCAGATTGAGACGAGCAACCAGAATGTTTTAGGGTTATCTGAATTCTCGTATTTTCAGTCACTGAAAATAGTCAGTGCTTCTCCACTGTCAGGTAATACAGGACTGTGCACTCTCGTCGTCACAGTATTCAAGCTTTATAAGACTTCAAATAATATACTGGGGAAAAGATGCTTGAATTAGGTTTAAAATGATATGTGTAAAATATACAGTATTATTGTACAGTGATTTACAGGTATGTGAAGTAGTACTGCTCGGTTCTGTGTGTTATTAAAAACAACATATCCATTAACTGAAGCTCTTTTAATTCATTTCTAAATGCTTTCTGAAACACACACACACACACACACACACACACACACACACACCAAATATGTGCAGGATTTGTATTAGTCCTAATTTAATATCCCCTAACTATTGCGTATATAATTACCTAAACCACCTGTACTGTATTTATCTTTATTTTAGTTTTTCTTTAATGTGCATTATTTTAATAAATGTTAGATATTTTTTAAAATATATATTATATAATTACAATGTTTATTTTATTGATAGTTTTATTTAGATTTCATGTAAAGTTTTTTAAATTTTATTTTTAATTTTTATTGTATTTAAACATATATTTTATTTTTATTTTATATTAATTTAATATTTTCATTTTATTTTTAATTACATTTCTTTAATAAGCTTTTATCAAAAATATTTTATTTTTTTTAATTAAAAGTTATTTTTATATTTATTACATTCTAAAAGTTATTTGTATTTTACTCATATTGTTTTTATCCTATACTTCTTCAGTTATCATTTTATTGGTCCCTCTTTCTTACACCGTTCCTGAACCTTTGTACCAGCTACACTGTGATACATACAACATACAGTTCTCGAATTCTTTAACGTCAGACGACTCTTGTTTACCTTTTATGTGTTAAAAGTTATTTTTGATAATTATATTAGCCCCTTCGGTTCACCCTCGGCGTCCCTTTTCATGGCTGAGAGAGAAGGTGTGAATAGAAACACCTCGTTATCTGCCGTTAATTAACTGTGACTGTTGGCGGTTTGACTGGAAGTGACATGCACTAATGACCTCATCGACCACGAGGAGTCCTTTTCTGGTGCGCCGGTTTAATCGTCGTTACACACTCATCCGTCTCCATTAATGTCAAGAGTGCTCTACATTTGCGGTCTGTGAGTGTGTCAAACGTCATGTATCTGTCTGTGTGTGTGTGTATTACTGCTTAGTATTTCCTTTCTCCCCAACACACATACACACACACACACACACACACACACACACACACATGGGCTCATTCAGCTGATATTTATACTGATAAACAGGTGATAATTAACCTGCTGATTTAGGAAGGTTAATTGCTGTTGCCGCATGGGAGGTGAGGGGGTAGGTGAGGGGGTTGGGGCTATTGCACCCTCACACATGGGGGTAGATAAATGTGGCTTTTCTAAAAGGGTAAATTCTATTTCTTTACCCTAAGGAGAAATCCTGACACCATCTTTACTGCCACTCAGTTGTTGTATAGTAGCTGAGATATGTTCCATCAAGGACCAGGAATTCAAGATCAGCAGCCATAGAGGCTAAAGCAATGGTTTATATTCACATTTGGTGGACTTATTTATTTCGAGGTCATTTACAGTCAACAGGCCTGGGATTTGAACCCTATCCCAAAGCATTAAACCACTGAGCATTTATAATCTGAGCTGTTACTCAGTTTAACAATTCAGAGCACCAAAACTCTACTATACCAGTTACTACAGTGCGAAGGGCAGCTGGATCACAGCTCCAGGCAGCGTTGTCATGTGTATCGGATCTTGGTTTTTAATCCCAAGCTTTGCAGGTTAAAGTCGAGTGGTGAGCTTCTGTGGGGCTCGGTTACAAATATTTAGCGTCCACCAAGATCTTGCATCAAATAAAGCAAATAATCAGAACGAAATCAGCAAGTACAGTTGCAGACAGTGTGACTGTGATGCTAACAACAACCATTTGTGGTCTAAAACTTACACTGAAGTGCCAGAAAAGCTGGTACAGAAAAAAAGCTGGTGATTTTAAATACATAGGCTGGTGGTGGCTCCTTAATGGTATGGGGTTTTGTTTCAGCTGACAGGTGAACTCTGCGTGTGTGTGAGACCTTTCTGAGGAGTAACACAGTTCATGTCCTGCATTTATTCTGATAGGTTGCACCACCATATCTGGCAACCCAGGTTTGTGAAGTTTCCTGGTGTTCTGAACACGTTCTTGCAATGTCTGCCTGGTTCTCCTACTGGTTCCTCAGTTTGTACCCACCTCCCAGAAACATGTAAATGAATCTAGAATGGTGTACCATACCTGTGTTCTGGGGATCTGGTGCATGACCACTTGATGTGAATAAAACAGTAAATACTGATATTGCAGGATAGGTTTGCTAGCATCTCATGGATTTCCATTAAGTCATAAAGTCTTTCACGTTTCAGTGAGGAGTGAGTGTCATTAAACCTGCAGACGTCACGAAGGGAAAAGTGACATACACTAGCAATGCCAGTGTCTGCCTGCTCCCATTGTCAGTCTGTGTTTCGAGACTCTAAGCCTTGGCTACGTGAGCGGCATGTTCAACGTCTCCGCGTCCCGCCTTAAGTATATTATCGGCCGAGTTCTTTAGGGAGCGCACAGCCAAAGGAGCTTATGGTTCATTACAATAACACATCCGAGCCTGGCCGTGGGCTTGGCCTTGTAAGCGGCTGGCCTGGTCTCATTGACCCGCTCTGTGCTTAAGCTTACACACACACAACACACAAGAATGGCGGTTTTTAACTAACTCAAATGGGATAACTCGTATAATCTTTCAGGGGAAACAAACGAGTTAAGAGCGTAATGCGTAAATCCTTCAATCCCAGAAAAAAGATGGCGGAGGAAGCGGAGGCTTTTAGATTAACTTTGTGCCTGTTTAATTGTTTAACAGATACAAGACTCCACAGGTTATAATATCAACAACAAGATGAACTTTTACTTGCAGGACACAAAAATAAAACGTCCGTCAGAAAGCTCAGATCATAAATCCAAACGACTCAGTTCTACTTGAGTTTGGGATTCTTCCATTGCCTACCTGACATATTTACTAGATGTTCTCCTACACTTATTTTATTTTATACGAATATACGAACTCTTTGGTGATGGTGGGGGACGTAAGTGGGAGAGAGAGAGAGAGAAAGAGAGAGAGAAAGAGAGAGAGAGAAAGAGAGGGATCAGGAGGATTAGGCATCAGTATCCCTTGGGCATTGTCTGGAAATCTGGAGATAAAGAATGCACAGTGTGTGTGTGTGTGTGTGTGTGTGTGTGCGCTAAAAGAGCAGGTGGTAAGAGTGTGGGGGACGGCAGAAGGTATTTTTTGGGGGTGTTGGTCTTTTTTTTAAAGGAGGCGTTCATTTGTTTGAAAGCGTATGCTCCGATGACGCTGCGTTTCTAAAAAAAGGAGCCCTGAACATGTGGAGCACCTGAACGTGATCACTTAAAGCGTCATTTACTTCCAAACACAACACACTGTCTTAGATTAGCACGAGACCCTCGGCAAAACTGACGCTCATAGGAATCAACGTCTCAACATCTAATAATATATCTGACTAGCTGTGTGTGTGTTTATACATGAACTAAACTAGTTTACTTTCTGTGGAATTATAATAAAGTAAGCTGTTAGCAGAGGGTCAGGACTCTGGCTTGGAATTACAACCTGATATGATGTTCAACTTTCAAGTCAAAACTAATCCATGAGGGCAAAGTGTACACAAACTAGCGGGTCAACAATTGAAAATATTCCCTAGTTAGTAAGTTCATTTGCTAATTTTAGGTGATGTTCCCAAAGCGAAGTAGCTACCTAATGTTATTAAATGTTCACAAAAATGACTAGCTAACTAATGCTAGAAAATTTTCCAAAACATACCCAATAGGCTAATATGCTCAAACAGCATAATCATGCTAATAGATTTAACACAATTCTAGCTAATGAAATGTTTTATTACCGACATGTACACTGAATGCTTTTGCTAGTTAGCCAGCTAGCCTGATTATGGCACTGTGTATTCCTAACATTTTCTAAAATAATAAAAATGTCCATAGTTTAACCACTGATTACATTACAGATGTATTAATCAGTGAGTAGTGACAGGGTAAGGAAATCAGAAACATTGCTATTAAAATTATTTCTTAAGTTCTTGCAACTTGGAAGTACATCTGTGTGCAACGTTTAGGTTAAGAAACTCATTTTTATCATCTTGTCAATAACTCTTAGTTTAACTGCTAGCTAGGATTAAACAATACACCAGATCTACTTAATATAACTGAACATTACAGAATTCAGCTAGCTAAAGTTAAAGAATATGTATAAGAACAAGGATGACTCGGTAATTTTATATAATACGCCCAAACAAAACTAGCTAGCTAACATGCTAGCTAAGATTAAAGAATACACCAAAGCTAGCTAGCATGATTGAATGTTTCTGAGCAAAGCCAGTTGAAAAGATAAAATATCCCAGAACAATGGCGACTTGTTAAATTGACTGTACATATAACACAACCAAACAAAACTAGTTAACATACTAGCTCAAAAATCCACACCCACAAAGAATTTTGCTCCAGTTTAAGCTGCTCAAGGAATTCTAAATATGTGTTGTTACAAAACAGAATTGAAAATCCAGTTTAGACTGAGGCTAGATTTAATCTTTGATTAATTCTAAACACGGTGTGCTAAACAACACCCTGAACAATTACTAGCTCTCAAATCTGTGTATTGGAGATAGTGTAATTAATGGTACTTTTCCTTCTTCCCACACCCTGGCTTTTCTCTCTCTCTCTCTCTCTCTCTCTCTCTCTCTCTCTCTCTCTCTCTTTCTCTCTCTCTCCTAATATAGATAAAGTCGTTAGCCTTTACCTCAGAGGATGTCCTGAGGTAAACAGAGCCATTAAAGTATTATTAAAGGATTAATTTATTTAAGGCTAATGATAGCTAAAAGCTATGGTATGTCTGTTGCCATCCAGCGTCACCACCATGCTAACTAGCAATGTTTCATTTTGCTAATATTTTCATTTTGCTGACTGTGTGTCTGTATGCTAGCAATGTAAGCAAGTCTATTCTGACGCTAACAGCAGACAGGTCTTGTTATCAGTGATTAGCCGTGTGATTAGCTGGTCTCCCACTAGCCCTCCAGCCGCGGATCTCTGTGGAACTCTGCTCCACAAGTTGTGGTGCCCCCCCCCACCCCCAACCCCTTCATATCACTTCATCATGCTCGGGCCTGACACAAAAACAAGAGGTTTCGTCTGGAAACTACAGACTGATGATGATCAGATTGTTCTGATGAGGAAACTAGCGTTATGATTTGTAGTTAGCTTAGCCTACAATAGCATGGAATGACTAAGTGTAGCATAACTGTGGTTATAATGGTTCAGAGCTTTTATCTTGTAGCTATGTTTTGATAAAACAAAACAAAAAAAAATCACTCCGCTTTTTTATAATTACTTATTTTTTTTACTTAAGATTTATTTCAAGCTTTTATTTTAATTAACAATGTTTTCAGATCGATTGAACAGACTTAAACTTTATCTGTTACCATAGTGACCATACAAATATGCATGCCCGAGCCCATGATGTCGACTTGGTAAACCTGTTAATATGGAAATGGAAACGGTCTGTTTTTCTTTCATCACGCTAATGATCTCAGGAAGAGGAAAATTCCCAGGTGGAATAGCCGTTATTCCCTGTGTACTGCAGTCAGGTGACTCGTCTAATAGCATTAGCAGGGGTGCCATTAGTATGAGTATAATTCATTAAGTGAATGTGTGTGTGTGTGTGTGTGTGTGTGTGTGTGTGTGTGTGTGTGTGGAGGGTGGATTCACAAGGGTAATATGACAACAGTGATCACTGATTTGTCTTTACACTCACCCTGGGGAATCTCACACACATGCGTATATATACACACACACACACACACACAAACACAAAGGTGCCTCTGTCTCTAGACTAAGACTCTGCTTTTCTTTTATACATTTATTTTCTTTAACATATTAAGTTAGTGTTTATTGTCACACACATTTAGAAACAATTTTTCTAACACAATAAAAAAGAATCAACTCTCAACTCTGTTTAACCATCTGAACATTGTTTACCTTAAGAAACAAAATGAAGAGAGAAAAATTTAGGCTATGAGCAGATTTAAATACAAGGTATGAGGTAGAGATTAGGAATAATAATAATAATAATAATAATAATGATAATAAATAAATAAATAAATAAATAAATAATGTTACTACTACTACTACTACTACTACTAAAAATAATAATAATAATACTGATACTACTACTGTTACTACTGTTGCTTCTAATCATAACAACAAATAATAATATTTCTACTACTACTACTAATAAGAGTAATAATAATAAGTAGTAATAACACTTATGGTGCCCTGGAAGGGACATGAGGACAAAAAAATATGGAAGAAAAGAATTATAGGAAAAGAGGAAGGGAAAAAATAATGTAGCAAAAAAATGTGGAGGTAAAAAAAAAATACTGAGGAAAAATGAAGGTTTGTTACAGTTTAATGAAAAATGACGAATAAACTCAGGAGCATGAAAAAAACACATTTAATGCAAAATCTTAAACAAAAACTTCAACAACTTTAACAATTTAGTTACATTTCAGATAAATAAAATCCTGAGGAAAAGCCGGTGTCTAAACTTTTATAGCATTTAATACACAGTGTGTGTGTGTGTGTGTGTGTGTGTGGATACTGTAGAAACTGGTGTGTTGTGTTGGTTTATTGTGTTAACTGGAATCGTCACATTCTGGATCGCACAACAGTTTCAGTGGTAATATAAATTTCAGATGGAGAATAAAAGCACAAAGATTCACCAAACCCACTGATTTACAATGTGTGTGTGTGTGTGTGTGTGTGTGTGTGTGTGTATTAGCGTGGGAGAAGTGTGAAAATATGTGTGTGTGTGTTGACCACCAGGTGAGCAGTCTAACAAACACACACACACACACACACACACACACTAAGGCCTCTTCTGCGGTTTTGTCAACACTCCACACTCGCCTGTAGCACTGTAAATCCTTAGCGAGCAGATGGACCTTCACACACACACACACACACACACACACACACACACACACACACACACACACACACAGACAGACAGACGCAGGAAGAGAGTGATCTCTGTAACAGCATGTAATATCATTGAGCTCTTTTTAAAAGTGTCTGAATGTCCATTGGATAGGGTGACACTTGGCAGGTGCCTGCTGTACGGCCTTAAAGTGTTCACCCTCATCATCATCATCATCATCTCTCTCTCTCTCTCTCTCTCTCTCTCTCTCTCTCTCTCACACACACACACACACACACACACACACAGAGATCAGGCTAACACACTCCATTGGCAGCTAATCTGCTCTGTGGCAACGTGCATTGTTGCTCTATGCAAATGGAGTCACTTTAGAAAAAGAGAGAGGGATGCGGGGGCATGAAACAGAGCTAAGTTTTGAGAGGATAATGTGAAAGAGGGGGTGGTGGTGTTAGAGATGGGGTCCTACACCCCTAAACCACAGAGGGATTACCCATCTCTCTCTCTCTCTCCTTCTCTCCGTCTCCTCTGGGTGGCCCCACACTGCCCATCAGGAGCGGAGAAAGAAAGAGAGAAAACGTTAAACGCATTCAGACAAGACGGAGCGCCGGAGAGCTTAATTCCATCAAAGAGGAAATAAAAAGTGTGAGAGAGAGAGAGAGAGAGAGAAAAGAAATGATTAATTTATTCTCTCCATCCTCCTCCCCCATCCTCACGTCTTTGCCACGCCGTATTGTTCGGCTCTGAATGGCGGTCAGCGGCGGAGCATCTGGTTCTGGTCAGGGCTTCGTCCCTAAAGCGGTTCAGACAAAATCTCCAGAACGTCCCCCTTCAAAACGTCTCCCACATTCGCCTGAACGCATCTGCGCACCGCCGTCTCTCTCTCTCTCTCTCTCTCTCTCTCTCTCTCTCTCTTTCTCTTCTCCTGTTTGTATGATTTTTTTCTCTCAGGAGATTAAGAGCAGAAGCTTTGAGTAATCGTTTGTGAAATGTTGCTCTTTTCGGCGGTGTACGCGTGAGCCGCATTAGTGACTTACTGCCACTGATTTTTAAAGAGTAATTAAAGAAGTTTAATGATTTTCTGTGAGGGGCTGAGCAGATTCGCCTTTTGTAGTCGAGTGTGTGTGTGTAGGAGAAGTAAAAAGGCCTGAGTTGGTGAAGTGAGTACCGATGAGGCCTGGAGGTGTGGAGTTTGGATCAAGCACATTAAATGGTCGAACTAACTGAAGGTTCAGAGAGAATAAACAGGGTCTGGATATGTATCTGGTTTTCCCTCCGTCTGTCAGGGCATTCAGCTGTTCATCCATTTACTTCCACGTCATGTCTACCAATCCATCCTTAAATCCACCAAATATCTATCTATCCAGAAATCAATTCGTCATCTAGTCTGTCCATTTACTTGATTATTTGATCGTCATTTCCTTCATCCGTCTATCTATCAATAATCCATCCATCCATCCATCCATCCATCCGCTTAAATATTCATCTTCAATCTCAAATGTATCACGGCAATTCATGATCCATCTGTCTATCCATCCATCCATCCAT
>JAOVVF010000027.1:13454575-13465127 GCA_028565595.1 Duopalatinus emarginatus
ACATCCGGGAACCTTTCACATACTACCTGTTATGTACTAAGTATGCCATTTCGGACGCAGCCTTACTCTTACTGAAGCAGCGCGCGACAATCGCAGGGCCAAGTTAGAATTTGCGTTAATAGAAGTAATTGTCTATAATTGTCTGATAGAAGACCAGACAAGCTAGGTTTAGCCCTGATGTTCTGGAAAAGTTTGACCCAGTCATCTAACCATCGTAATTCCATCCTTGTCAAAGTCAATCAGATTCTTTCACTTGCCCATTTTTCCTGCTTCCATCACATCAACTGTTCACGTACTGTCTAATATATCTCACCTGTTGACAGGTGCCATGGTAATGTGCATGTCCTTGGACTGTCGGAGGAAACTGGAATACCCGGAGGAAACCCACGCAAGCATGAGGAGAACATGCAACCTCCACACAGAATGTCCCGGGCTGAGAATCCAATCCGGGTGATCTTGCTGTGAGGCGATAGCGCTAACCACTACACCGCCATGTGGCCTCACACACGTCTAGAGACGTCAAATTATGGTTAAAGGAACACTTGTCTGAGTTTGAGGGTCTGTGATTCACACCTAAGTCAACAGACCGCAATATTATCGACAACGTCTGGGATGCCATGAGAGAAGCTGTGGAACACATTGTCTACAGAATGTAATTGCATAATATATAATTAAATAAGTTTGATTCTGAACAATACCAACAATAAAAATAAAAACAAAAATACAAAAGTGGAATACACAATTACTAAAAAAATGCCAACTACAAATTACAATACGAAATTACCAACAATTAAGGTTAGCAAAACATTTTATAAACATCACATTTCTAGACATTTAGCTTTCTAAAACTTTCCAAGTGTCAGGTTACTGATAACGTTTAAAAGTGCTGCTAGGCTTCTACAACATCTCTGCAAATCATAGCTACAGGAGTCTTAACACAAACAGGCAATTCACAGAAAAATCCTGTCCAACGTCCTGCTAATCTAAAACTGTTAGCTAGGAATAAAGCTAGCAGTGATGATCTTTTATTGGATGGGGGGTGGGTTGGGGGGTTGTCGCGAAATGTCTGGATTACTACAACCAGATTATCTTAACCTTCAGCACCACTAATACAAGAGCTAACAGAGGTCGTTTGGCCGGATTAGCCTGAGAGTCATGCCAGTAAAATAATAACGCCTGCTAGCTAACTTTCTGACCTGCAACCAACCCATGTGAAAAAGAAATTACAGCTGTGTGTGTGTGTGTGTGTGTGTGTGTGTACAATCCAACACTTCACCAGTAATTTTGTCTCACTCGTACTGAACGTATCTGGACACGGCACCGACTGCAGAGCCGCTGCTGGTGTAGATAAGGACAGAGCAATTGCAGGCCTGGCTGAAGGAGAAATGGATTTTAGCTCTGTTGAATGACTGAGCACACACACACACACACACCTCTGTCAGAAATCAGAAGCACATTTCCCATCTAGCATTTCAGCTCCTGGATTGATATCAAGAAAGCCAAGATGGTACTCTCTCTCTCTTTCTTTCTCTCTCTTTCTCTCTCTTTCTCTCTCTCTCTCTCTCTTTCTTTCTCTCTCTTACACACACACACACACACACACACACTTCCACCTTCCACTGGAAGCGGTTTTGGGGGAGAGACCCTGACAACAGTCACATTTGTAAATCAGTTTTCTTTCTCTCACACACTCTCCCTCTCAGTCTTAATCCCTCTCTCTTTCTTCCCTTTCTCTCTCTTTCGGAGCTTTCTGAGGGCGGGTCAGCGAGATCTGAACCTGCACATTCTTGCACGGCTGTGCGAGGCTCGCATGGTAACCAGTGAAATGTGGAGAGAGGGAAAGAGGGAGAGAGAGAGAGAGAGAGAAAGAGAGAGAGAGAGAGAGAGAGAGAGAGAGAGAGAGAGAGAGATGCAAGTCTTAACCTGACTCCCCAAGAGCAAATGCCAGGGAGAGAGAGAGAGAGAAGGGGAGAGAGAGAGAGAGAGAAAGTGAGGGAGCGATAGAGAGAGAGAAAATGGAAAAGGAGATGGAGAAAGAAACGGAGGGTGGTTTTGTCCCACCAGGACAAGTTTCCTTGAAAGTGAGATCTGAGTAAGAAGCTGCACCTATATCCGTGTGTGTGTGTTGTGTGTGTGTGTGTGTGTGTGTGTGTGTGTGGGTGTGTGTGTATCTGGTTTCTCCTCCCGAGTCGTATCTGTGCTGCAGAGTCTTTCATCCCCTCCCCTGTATTTACCCTCTTAATGAGGGAGGCGGGACATGGCTCCGTGATTGACAGCCATGTACTCCCCTCTCGTTTACTGCCCCACCGTGTGCGCACACACACACACACACACACACACACATAACCTGTTTCTCACCTTTCACTAGCTCCAATCCTCCCAATGCCCATTCACTAGTCAGGTTTCAGCACAGTGCTGAATTCAGACCTTCAGTGTTCAGTACAGACAGTGTTGAAGTCCCCATGCTTTATTGGATGTTGGATTAACATCCACACAGTGTCGACTAAAGTCTGTTCACTACTGCGGTGTTAATTCTACAGTCCTGGTGTTGAGCTAACACTTACAAGCTCTTACACATACAATTAGCAGGTGTGAACAAAGCCGTACAGTGCTGCCGTTGTTCTCACAAGGATAAGTGTGGTACAGCCAAAGCATTTCTTAATGTGTCAACAGAGTTTTGGTTAAGTTCATCCTCCGGGTGTGTACAGACGATCAGAGTCACCGCTCCACCTGGAAGTTCAGCGTTTTTAGAACAAGGTTGAAGACACGCTAGGGCGTCAAGACCGTACAGCTTTGCTACGTCATTATTGACTTTAGTGGCAACTGGTGAAAAATATTCAAGTTTGGTGGAGCTGTTTGTGCCACATTGTCGGTTTCAATGATCAGCTCAATACAATTTAACACAAACTGCAGAACACTAAAGCTCTGTAAAAATCAGTTTTAACCATTTTTAATTAGCATAGACGATACAGTATAAATCATTACATTACAGACTGGTTTGGAAACATACAGATTAGCTAATACACTAATAAGACAATCTTAGGAATTTATAGTGTTGTATATTGCTGGATAGTACTGCCAAAAACTGGTGTGTGTGTTTGTGTTTGTGTGTGTGTGTGTGTGAGAGAGAGAGAGCACATCTAGCTAGCCAAGCCTTTCTGGTACGAATTACAGAAGAAGTCTTGAATACATAAGTCTCGTTCTAGCTTTTTTTGCCATCCGTTTGGGTGATTTTTATGTCGGGTGTATCTGGACTGAGCTCTTTGACCTGTAGTTTCTCCACCTAAATGTTCCTCACAAACATGACCAGACATTATTAAATTCAGAGGATCCTGGAAAACTGTGCTCTAAGTAATTATGTAAACGACACATGTCCTTACTGTGACTGACTGTTCGGGGCGAAAAAAAAAACCGTCCTTTGAGGATCTTATTTGGGAATGCTAAAAACCTACATTTATTTTGCTATGTGAATATTTTGTCTAGAAACGGCTAGAAATGATTTTGTCTAGAAATTGGCTGCGCTGTTACTATCAGTGTTTCTAAAAGCCAGTTGCAAACCGTTGTTGAGACAAAATACACACATTTTTACATATATAAAAACAATTTCCACAAGGGGGGGAGTCACCTAGCATGTACTTCATCAGACGCTGCTTTCACGTCCTCCTTTGAGGCTCTTATAATATTGGCATGAAAAAAATGTTTTAATTTATTTTATTTTTTTTTACAAAACAGTTTTAAACATTCCTAAGGCAAAATAAACTTCATATCGGTGAAGAGTTAACATGAAAATCCTCACTTAAATGTTTCTTTCCGACATAGAGGCTGATAGAAGAGGACAAACCTCTGAGTAGTAATTACTACATTGTGGTTGCGTTCCTGTGTGTTCAACTCATAATTATCATAAATCTGTCAGAACTTGAAGAGTGAGGCAGCAAGATGTTAAACTCAAGCGTTTGTCTCTGTAGAGACTTTGAGGAAATCAGCTTTAGGTGACTTTATGTGTCAGTGATCAAAGGGCCTGATATACGAGTACTGAATTCAGTCTTAGGGCAGCCGTGGCCTAGTAGCCTAGTGGTTAAGGAACCGGTCTCGTGACCGGAAGGTTGCGGGTTTGATCCCCACCCAGGGCAAGACACGACTGAGGTACCCTTGAGCAAGGCACCTAACTGCTCTTACTGCTAACTGCCCTAACTGCTCCCTAGGCACTATGGTTTGGGGCTTCCCCCCACCCCGGGCAAGTGTGTTCACTGCCCCCTAGTGTTCACTGGTGTGTGTGTTTCACTGCATGGATGGGTTAAATGCGGAGGTCACATTCCTTCTGTGTGAAAAACACAGTAAGGCAAAATAGTTCACTTTCATTGCTTTATTCTCACTCACTCACTCAGTCATCTACACCCATCAGCTATATTATTAACACCACCTACCTAAACAACCACTAAATACAGCTCTGGACTATCAAGACATGGTCTCCATACCAAGGCATTAGTAACAGACCGTCTGTGCATCTTCTGTGGGTTTGGATCAGACAGGCCTTTACTGGTCTCCCAGTTGCTGGTTCACCAGTTATCCTTCCTTGGACAACTTTTGATAGGTATTAACCACTGCATATCAGGAAAACCACACAGGACCTGCTGTTTTGGGGGTAATCTGACCCAGACGTCTAGACGTCCCAATTTGGACCTTGTCAAAGTCACTCAGATTCTTAAACTTGCCCATTTTTCCTGTTTCCACCTTGAGAGCTGTGTAATATGTCCCACCCTGTAACAGGTACCACTGTAATGAGATGATCAACCTTACTGACTTCACCTGTTAGTGGTCTTGTGGTTTTAATGTTATGGATGAATAGTGTAAGCCACAGGTCACAAGTCCATCACAGGGCAGGCACACATTCACATCTGGGGTAATTTAATATCTCGTATTCACCTGACTGCATGTCTTTGGCAGCCATGGCCTAGTGGTTTACGGACTAGGTCTGGTTCGGTCTTGTGACCGGAAGGTCTCTGGTTCAATCCCTACACAGGGCGAGGCATGACTGAGGTGCCCTTGAGCAAGGCACCTAACTCCCCTAACTGCTCCCCAGGCACCATGTTCCCCTGTTCCGGGCAAGTGTGTTCACTGCCCCCTAGGCTTCACAAGTGCAGTAGGCAAATAGTTCACTTTAACTTTGAACTGTAGGAGGAAACATCAGTGATGCATCATCATGCAGTTACATTAAGTGTGCAATCTTTGTTTTGAAAGCTGCATGCGTTGCACTGCATGAACCTGTGATTAAAGGTCAAGATATGCACTATACCAATGTTTAACAATCAACAATACGATACCACAGTTAACGGAAGTAACACAACAACAGAGTGCAAAGCCGGAGGAGGGAAACCATATTTAAATGCTGAATTTGCATGCGATGGTCATTTCTGATAACTGTAGCACATTTGGATCTCAGACAGACTGCTGGAGGAGAAAAACTGAACCTGAACCTCACCCCAAAATACCTGAAATAAAAACGCACATACAGCAACACGGATTAAAGCAGCCAAGATGTGAGAAAAACATTATGAATTATTATATGAATTTAAAATCTTGGTGATAGATTTTGGATATTTGTTTATTAGCATTATAATAGTCAATAATATTAGTATTATATCTATAGGGATCCATCCCAATCTGAATCTGAATATGTGGAAAAAAAACCTAGTCAAACTCATATATACTGAGCCATAAACCTTCATTAACCTTAATAATAGATATTAAAATATATAATATTATTCATTATTAAATAGGACAGCTCTGCTGAATTCTGATTGGTCAGAAGGTGTTAATTCCTTTTCTAGTAGTGTAAAACAACTATTCACTTGTTTATCATGTTATTGTTTCTATAGGAACCGCTCACTCATTGGAACTTATAAACAGATCAACTCTTTATCTATTCAGCATTTATAGAAGGAAGAAGGAGTCTCCACTGTCAGTGTCAAGCTGGATTTTTGTTAAGGGCACGAAAAAAGGAGAGGATCTAGCTGCTATAAGGTAAGTGAGAACAGGAACTACCTTGTCCCAGGAACTTTAAATGTAACTATAAATGAACAAAAAGCCCAACGGCGTTTATTTATAAATATATAATTGTATTCGTTGGTAGGATTTAAGTGGAATAAAGAGATGCTGTTAAGCAGAAATGACCAACTGTGATGATTCCTATTCAATCATGAACGGAAGTGTCCTGGTCCCATAATGTACGCCAATTGTAGGTGACAGTGAGTCGGCTTACAAGTACAACTTACAAGTAGCTGATGAGGTATGACAAGTTGCATGAAGGTGATTATCTAGAACATATGGTGAAGTATCACAAGGTTTAATTGTTAATAATTCTTAATGCATTTATGGACAATTTAAAAGACAAAACCAGGCCTGGAGTCCCTCCAAAATATACAGAAGACTTCTGTAATGTAAAAGTGAAGGAAGTCAGTCCTCATCCTTTCCGCATCATCGCCTGGTATGTTCAGCCTGAGGTGACAAAGCATAAATGAGGATGTAATGAACGTCTGTCTCTCATTCCTCAGTACAGAATCAAAGGTTCTCCAAGACCAGACCAGACGAAGTGCAGAGAAATTGTATGGCAGTACCGTCTAATTTCACCGATCGGCCATTACATTAAAACCGCAGTTCTGACCTACTGAGACATGGACTCCACTGCGGTATCTGTGCTACCAGATGAGACGATCTGGCTTTTACAGACTGCACACATCAATGAGTCCTGGTTTACCAGTTATCTTTTGATAGGTATTAACCACTGTATACTGGGACACACCCCACAAGACCTGCTGTTTGTTTCTTTTCACTCATGCCATCATACTTTAGCCAGCAGCTAAAGTAGCTAACTAATAAACATTCGAGACACTGTGTGTAATACAGAGATAATCTTTGTTTGCATTCATTAGACCACTGCATGTTGTACAGTGTGAACGGAGACACCAGTACAGTGGCCATTACTTCATACCACACAGTCAACAACTTGCACAAATTAGCAATGGGGTGGAGTTTAATTAGTTCTATGCTACGTTCATTCATTTTGATTAATTTCAACAATGTCGCCTCGCTAATTCGTTGTGAGCTCTACTGTAATTATACACCACTTTCAAGCAGCTTTACAGAAATCCAGTTGCTGATGTGTGTTTAAATCTGAGTGCAAGATGACATGAGAAAAAGGAAACTGACTCTGAAGCCGCATAGCGTGATCATTTCTCTTATACACTTATAGCAGATGAACACGGCCCAAATATGGTTCAATTAAAGCACATATGGGCTAAGTATGGCAATGGAAAGTCTGGCAATTTCATGTCAATATGAAAGAAAGTTATGCCAATTGTTGGCCTGACCTGTCACAACTTCAGCAGGCACATTTACAGTTTGTCATGGCATGCAGACTTTGGGCCAAATCTGGTCCACATGCAGTTCATCATATAAATTATTATTTACATTTTGGGCCAAAACCAGCCCAACTTTAGCCCGCCATATTGTTTTGTGTCTGAGTTCTTGTACCCAGATCCAGATGAAGTCATTGTTATCATTCTACGTCAGCACGTGGGTTGAATAAAGTATTGAATATGGGCCAGATCAGGGCCGGGATTGTTGAACAGTTCAGTAGCAGTTTTTAGGCAGCAGGATATTTTACAGCTCTATATATTGTGTAACTCTTCACTCATATCCACAGGTCTATACTGTTTTTATAAGGGCTCTACTGTTTTAGCCTAGTATGGTAGTATGCGGTTTGGGGTGTGGTCCTTCTGTAGACTTCCTCTGACCGGAAGTAGACAACATTTTGCTCAAATTGTTCCAATTTCTTTTTATTTCGCTTTAATTTATTTGCCAAGTTTTTGTTAAATGTTTTACTTTCTCTTCATTTTCTTGCGAATACACACTCTCCATTCTCTTGCCAACACACACACACACACACACACACACACACACACACACCACACACACACATTTGCGCCTCGTTCATTATGTTAATTACAGCTAGTTGTGATTTGGAAAAAAACGTGGCACTTTACACACACCCAATTAAAGCCCCGTGTGTGTGTATTGAAATGTCACTATACCTCACCAATACACTCCTGACCTGACGTTTCAGCCTGACACAGTGATTTTAGACGTATTTTGTCCACTTCAGTCCTGGTGGTTGATTAGTCATTATTACACACTGACTGGATGTAGACAGAGGAGGTGGTTTGCTTTATTATGTAACGTGTTAGCCTGTTGTTGGTGATATAAATAAAAGGTGAATAAGATTTACGTGTCAGGCTCTTTCTACTGCACGTGTTAAAAAATCACGAACAACAATATTCAATTTATCAGGTTACAGTTTAGACTCAATTACCAGATTCAGTGCTCCATAAACAGTATGTGCGCATTTTTATTTCCATTACGCACTGACCTCAAACTGATCCAGGACCTACAATTTAAAATCTGTATTAACTTTATTTAAAAAAAAGAGTAGAAATATAGAAAACCAGTACAGTTTGAGCAGCACGTGTGTGTGTATGTGTGTGTGTGTGTGTGTGTGTGTGCGTGCGCGCGCCTTACCTGTCAAAAATCACCGCTGGGTGGGGGAAAAACTTGTCTAGCTGCTCAGTTATTTAAAAAAAAAGTGAAAATTGTTTTCATTTCATTGACTCCTCTATTGTCCCAGAAGTGTGTGAAAGTCTTTCCAGGCTTGTGTGAATGTAGTGTGTGAGATGTTCCGCGTTAAAATGTCTAAAAACGCGGCGGCGGCGGCGGCGGTGTAATGGATTTGTTCCTCTGCGCGTCTCCGCAGGTGTTCAACTGGCGGACAGCCACCGAGAGAGGAAGAGGAGGGTGTTTAGAAGATAAACCTATCCTCATGCTCTCCGATAAACTCGGGGATTTAGCCGGGGGATTTTATGCATCGTCGTTTTAATAAGTGCAGACAATTTTACAAGCAGTAGAAGTAAAAGGGTGCTTGAGGAGGCCAATCCCAGGCCGGGGCTTTAGCGGCTTTAAGCGCCGAGGAAACTCCGGGATTACACACAAACACACATGGGACAATAGCTTAATACTGCTCAGATATCTTTATACACGGACATATCCATTCCACACGCTTTGAACTCTGTATTGATAATATGAACTCAAACTTAATATAATATATATTTTTATAATTTTTATAATTATCTTTTTTGCGCAGAGCAGTCCATATAATCTATACCAGGGTTAAAGGAAGAAAAGTTTTATATTCCGTGGGAAATGTGTGTATTCTGTAAAACTTATAGACCAGTTTGCTGACTGATACGGATTTTAATTTCACTCTGAATTAATTCCAGTAGTAAAGTCCATGGCGCTGAAGTTTAACCAAGACGAACACTTTTGTGCGACTTGCAGATATATTATAATTAACAGAATAAAATAAACTAATTAAAATAAAACATATAACTAATTAAATGTTTGTAAAAGGTATAATGTGCGTGTGCTTCTTTTTGTTTGGTTTGATTTCCGTAAAACAAGGAATAGAACCTGTCGGTGTGTCATTTTACTATTTAAACTATTTGCGAAATGTTCAACAAAATTGTGTAAAAAATTTGTTTCATATTTCAGGGTGTGTTTTCGTTTTTTAAAGCGTCATTAACTATGTTAGGAATCATTAAGACGTGTTGCAGTCAAGGGATTTTACATCATTTCATTAGACTTATGTTTTGTATCGATTTGTTTTGCTCTTTTTAGTTTCATTTAAAAAGCGATAACTTGAATTTTTATTTTATTTTATTTTAGTAATATTTTTAAACTGCACCATGATGATTTTAGGCCTGTAGGACGTTCTTATTTCCACTTAAACTTTTTTGTCTTGACAATCTGAAGGTGTAATATGTCAATTAAAAAAAGGTTTTTTTTCGCGTCAATAATGTTTAACAGCATCTCATCAGCTTAATGAGTTTAAATAAATAAAAAGTGTATTCGGAGTGTGTTAAGTTTTTTTTTCTCGATCCGCGCGGCAGGTCGCCCTGACGTCACAGTGAAACAAATGCCTTTGTCGCTCGTGATTGGCCAGCTCGTTCGGCCGTAAGGAGCTTCGCGCTCTCTGATTGGCTGAGGCGGGCGGTCCCGCAGGTATGCTTTTACTCATAGACGGGACGACGCACCAAAAAAGTGATCAATCTCAATTCGACAACATTGGCAGTCGTCTATAGCAGAGCGCGCGGATGTGAGAGCAGATTGGGGCATTTGCTCTTTTTTTAAGGCCAAGGACTATTTTGGTGTCTGGGCTCAAGTTGGGTTTTTTCTGTTTCTAATTTGTTTTACCTGCACGCACACACACGCGCGCGCGCACACACATACACACACACACTTCAGTATCATTTTTGTGTAGTCAGCCTCGTGGATATTCTTTACAGAAAGTGGATACGCGAGAGACAGATCACCAGGTAAGAGATTTTACTGTAATTACTACTAATTGCGCACGAGCTACTCAGTACGACGTAATCACGTAATTAAAACAAGTCGGAATGACTATGATTTACAATAAAAGCGCTTATAATGAAGATAGTTGTGT
>JAOVVF010000027.1:13488720-13507300 GCA_028565595.1 Duopalatinus emarginatus
TCTCTCCCTCTCTCTCAGTATGTCTCTAACTGTCTGTCTGTCTCTCCCTCTCTCTCAGTATGTCTCTAACTGTCTGTTTGTCTCTCTGTCTCAGTATGTCTCTAACTGTCTGTCTTTCTCTCCCTCCTCTGTATGTCTCTGTCTGTCTGTTTGACCCTCCCTCTCTCTGTATGTCTCTCTCTGTCTGTCTGTCTCTCTGTCTCTGTATGTTTTTGTCTTTCTCTCTCTTTATAAGTTGCTCTTTCACTCAATCTCTCTCTCTCTCTCTCTTTCTCTGTATGTCTCTGTGTCTGTCTTTCTGTCTCTCTCTGTCTGTCTTTGTATGTTTCTGTCTCTCTCTCTCTCTCTCTCTCTCTCTCTCTCTCTCTCTCTCTATGTCTCTATCCGTCTGTCTCTCCCTTTCTCTGTATGTCTCTCTGCCTTAAAGCGAGTGAACAGAAAGAATGAAGCGTGAGAGAGAAAAAGGAAAGGTCTTGTGAGGAGTAACAAAGCACATCATAGTCGCTCAGTGACTCAGGATCTACATTCATCCTCTCACCGGGACACAGCGGCGCCATGTGTGTGTGTGTGTGTGTGTGTGTGTGTGTGCGCGAGTGTGTGTTTACATTCTCATACCATGCAGGGGTGTGTTTGTGACAATGTTAATCCTTTTCCACCAACAAGGTGCCAGTGCTGCTGCCTGATGTGGAACGGCTCCAAGCTTTTTCACTCCGATTGAGCCAGTTCTCAGCTGCTGGTCCTGGACCAAGAAATGATGACGTCCGGGGGCTGGTGATAGACCTTGTTTTGTCGCCATAGCAACAAGCCGAACTAGCAAGCCGTGACCCTTGTTAAAAGAGTAGCTTGTCATGTTTGGTTTGACGTAAAAGTAAAGCATTCAGTTTACCCCCAACAGACCCTCCTTAAAACCTAGAACCCTTAAAGGTTCCTCTGGTTCTCCCAGTAACAGGGTGTTTCCATCGAGCTACAATGTTGTGGTATCTAGAATGTTGTGGTGCTTAGAAAATAGGTTCTTCGGTGGTTTATTTGATAATTGAAGGTTCTTGGCCTCCCAAAAGGGCTCAACTGGGAACCCTTTGTGACAGAGAAATACAGTTATAGGGTTCTATGAGGGTAAAGTGCAGTGAATCATTGTCCACTGTGCTTGTACACACAGAGGAATTTGACCTCCTCATTTAACCTCTCACACTAGGGAATACATACACTAGGATGGGCAACCCTATCCGCAGCACCCAACTGGGGGGCAAAGGTGGGTAGAAACGCACTACATTTACTCTGTTCCATTTACTTTAGTAACTTTCTGGATAAACTGTACTTATAAGAGTAGATTATAAGAGTAGTTTTAATGCACACTTTTTCTTTTACTTGAGTATATCTATAAAGAAGAAGAGCTACTTTTACTCCGTTACATTGAGCTACATTTTGCTCGCTACTTATTTTTATCGATCCGTCCAATGCACCATCTCTTGGTTTTGTTTTTTTTCTTGTTTTGTCGAGACCAGACAGAGGCTCTGTCACATGACTGCGTCTCACCAATCAAATGTAGCCACTAGCGACATTTCACCAATCAAACAGAGCCAAGCTGTCACATGATTGCATACAAAATCCCTGCAATAAACACAGGGGGAAAAGAGCACAGAGGCACAGTACAATGGCAGAGACGACAGTGTGTGTTTAACAACAACCTGAAGACAATTTATTTTTGTTACTTTGTAAAGATTTAATTTATTATAGTTTTAGTTGTTTAAGAGATTTTCTCCACCTCTAAATTTGTTCAAGGGTGGTTTATATTTTTGTGCATTCAGGTGTATTAATCGAAATCAAGACGTCACTCAGCAGTTACTCAGAACTTCAGTAGTGATGAATTGAATATTCTAAAGTAACCGTACTCTTACTTGAGTACAATTCTTAGCTACTCTACCCACCTCTGGTTGGGGGTTAGGTGCCACGCTCAAGGGCACTTCAGTTATGTCTTGTTGATTGGGAATCAAACCAGGGACTCTGGTGGTTCCTTAATCTTGGTGCATTATAACTCAGGCTATCCGCCCTCTTCTGCACTGAAGTGCCAGAATAATTGGTACAGACCTATGCAAAATACACAGCAACGCCACCTATGCACATATGCGATAGATATCTATGGAAGCTTCATAATTGGGGTTTGTTTAGCTGTCATTCCATGGGACCCCTGGTACCTCTATAAACGTCTCTGACAGCTGAACACTACGTGTGGCTACTTTCTGACGAGTTCCACCAGTTCATGTCCTGCATCAGAATAATGGGTTTGTCCTCTTCCAACAGGACAATGCACCACCACACACATCTACAGACACCTACGTTTCTGAGTTTCCCGTTCCCACCCAAATCAACAGATCTCAGAATTGGGAACGATTCTGCAGGAAATATGGTGTTCATTGCCTACAGGATATTTACACAAGCTCATAGACTCGTATTTCCTCTATTTTTTTACGCTGCCGGTATTTCAAGAACTTTAGCATAGACGATTGGATAGCATTGATTGGCTAGTTTCACTGTGATTGACAGGGGAGAGGGAGAAGAAGGTATGCACGCAGAAAGCACTGTCCGTTTTGTTCTCTTAGACTCCCAGTCACAGACGCTGTTGGAGAGTCAGGATACAAACTCAAGGTTGTTAATGCAAATGCTTTTCCGTTGCACGACTCGAGGCTCATGCGACGGCAGCATTTATACCCTAAAAGCTGTTTTGTTTTGTTTGGCTGTATTGCTCCAGGATTGTAATATAACCCAGATTACGCCGATACGAGTCCTGCTCCTGTTCATTAATCCGCTCTGGAATGTGGAACCTCTTCCACTTGGTATATCAGTACACTGCGGTACCGGTACCCGAACCGGTTTCGAACATTTATACGTTTCCCACCGAAAATTATGTGTGGTTCTGTTGTGAAGTTTAGTGTTGTGTTGTGTTTTAATACTTTAAGTGATGTTATTCGATATGGCAATTAGAATATCATTATTACTTTATCTCATAGGTCAAAAAAATAATTACGATCGTATTCCTGTGGTAGAAGACGGAAAACTGGAAATACGTATGGCGTGTTTGCACGCAGGCAATTCCAGCCCTCGGCCACAGCTATGAACAAAATCTGAACAGGGTGGAGTACGCCGAGGTTCTCACTGCCGGTTTCATGACTTCTGGAGTTCAATGAGGTTTTCTATACTCACTATTTAAGTATGCATTCGGTAGTCCTGCCCCGACCTGCTTTCATGCTGTCTACTTAGCCTGCTACCTGTACATCCATTTCCAATATCAGTGCAGATACATCAGTCAGCCATAACATTAAAACCACTGACAGGTAAAGGGGTGGGATATATTAGACAGCAATGAAAAGGTCAGTTCTCTAATCTCATGTGTCAGAAACAGACAAAAAACAGGCAAATGCAAGGAGTGACTTTGAAATTGTGATGTCTAGATGACTGGGTCAGAACATCTCCAAAACAGCAGGTCTTGAGTGGTTAGTATCTACCGAAAGTGGTCTAAGAAGGGACTGGTGGCGGGATCATGGGGGCCCAAGACTACGCTTCACTAATGTGTGTAGGGGATGAAGGCTAGGCTATCATGCCTGATCCCACAGAGGATCCAGGGATGGATCCGTTGCTTATCTAGTTTTTCCTGATACCACAGGACACATTTAGAGGTCTTGTGGAGTCCATGAGATTTTTTTTGGCAGTGTTAATGTTATGGCTGATTAGTGTATGTCTTGTCAAGTCCATTGTGAAATTGTTAATATAAAAAAAGGATGAAAAGAACATAAAAAGTATAATTTTACAGTGTTACAAACTGATAATTCCTATAATTTAATATGCATGTATGACTGTGCATGTCCCAGGCCTGAGCCACTTCTCCGGGATTGTGTAACACTTCTTGTGTGTATAACGTTGGGTTATTTTTTGCTCGTCCTGTACGTGAGACCTGTCCTGACTGAAACGCCGGTTACAGAGCTCGTACCTCCTCGTTCTCAGACATGCAGAGCAGCCTGATAGCAAAGGCACCAATCAGATGGCGGATCACCGGCTCGCGGTTCAAGTGTGTGTCAAGGAGAGAATACCCACAGTGCACTTCTGTCCTCCTGTGGGTCTCCGGGGCAACCAGTGGAAAGCGCATCCTATAGGCACATCCGTTATTCTGTCTATCTGTCTGTCTGTCTGTCTGTCTGTCTATCTATCGATCTATCTATCTATCTATCTATCTGTCTGTCTGTCTGTCTGTCTATATATATCTATCTATCTATCGATCTATCTATATATATATATCATGATGGGAAGCTCTTCTATACGCTCATGTTTTTGGAACATGTGGGATTTGCTCATGCTGATGTATATCGATGCTGTGCTGATGTTAGACTACCTATTAAGACTACATTCCCAGCATGCCTCGCTCTACTAATCTGGACACTGACAGCACCTGTCACCCACAGTGTAATTGCTGAGAGCAGGCAGGAAACTCTCGGTCTTTTCCATTTACCCATGCCACGCACAAAAAACACCAACATTATTCTATTTCCTTTAGGGCCTTTTAGCTAGTGACAGCAGGTAGAGACATGGAGAGAGAGAGAGAGAGACAGAGAGAGAGAGAGAGAGAGAGAGAGAGAGAAAGAGAGAGAGACTTCCTGGCTATGTACAATTAAGAAAAAAACAATAAAACATTTTTAAATGGTTTTGTCTCCATTTGTGGTTAGAGGTTAATTATGGTTAGAGGAACACTTATCTGAGTTTGGGGATTAGTCATTCACACCTAAATCACCGGATCTCAACGTTATCGAACACATCTTCAATGCCATGCATACACAAGTCCAATACTTCATAGGTCCCCCATGGAGATCTGTTGACTTAGGTGTGAATGACAAAAACCTCAGATGAGTGTTCCTCTTACCATTATATTGGTGTCTCTAGACGTATGTGGTGGAAAGAGGCCAAAAAATGGCCATCAAAATGAATACGGATCATCTGTAGATCCGTATGTATACAGACAGTACAGTGTGTCTCAAAAGTAAGGACACCCCTGTACACAGTGAAAACAGTCTGGCAGGTGGTGATCCAATTTTAGGCAAAAATCTGTAGGGGGAAGGGAGAAAAATGCCGGGCCATGTCACCAACATGACGTGTGTGTGTGTGTGTGTGTGTGTGTGTGTGTGATTTTTTTCATTACTACTTCACATTTTGACTGAACGAACATAACCGTCAAAACCGTCAGTCTTGCTAATGATGACGCAGCCTGCAACAACGACACTCATTACACACACCAGTCGTTCTGTACGTCCAGTCATACATGAGGGACAGCTGATTGTAATGAAGTGTGTGTTGTGTAAGTGTATCTGTATATACGTGTATGTAAGCGTGTGTGAAGCGTGTGTGTGTGTGTGTGTGTGTGTGTTTGTTCATGCTAGGGCCTGTGCAGCTCGAGGCTGTTAAATGAAGCATCATTTCTTTGCATATGATGCCAAACAGGAAGTCATTCAGCGGATTAATTTACACACCAGACCAGTTAACTCAGTTTTCAACTGCACTTTCGAACTGCATACCGAACACCATGTGGACCGTTTGTGTTGCCTTGAATAGAGTAGAATGAAAGGACGTTAAATAATAGTGTGGAATAACATAGTATGAAACGATATATTTAACGTCGCGCAGCATCCTCAAGACAACACGTTCCACTTCTCAGTTTATGGAATCTATAAACGTTTAAAAGTTCATCTTAAGCGTCTAAAAGCTAATCTTCCCCCGTTTTCTATTTCTCAAAGTTAATGAGACTAAAATGCAGAATGTCAAGATGCTGAGAAAACACCAGTCATATACTCTTGTGTCCTGAAAGGCTCTGAAACTGGAGACTCCTTCCATAAATGTTAAATGAACCATAGACACAAAACGAAAGAATAATTAGACTAAACATTTCTTAGACAAAACTAAACGATTATATTATTATTTTATATTATTATTTGGTTTGTTAAATATGTTTGGTAATGAGCTGTTATTATAACAACCATCATATGTAATCATCATCATCATCATCATCATCATCGTTGTCGTTGTCGTCTATTTCATTTATGCAGCACTTTTCCAATGGTAAAGGAAGTCCAAGAAGACACAAACAGGAAGTACACTACTGATAACAAAGGACACTACCGTTGTACCATTTAAATACACTGAAGAACATAAAACCGGTACACCAGTCTAATATATGGTCGGTCCCCTATAGGGCATGGACTCCACAAGCGTGTGGAAATATCCTGTACACTGCGAATGCCAGACTTCCTGCAGAACGCTCCACAATTCTGTTGTATTCCGAGGTGTCGGATTTCTGTGTTTCTCAGCATGTCGCATGGCATCCCAGACGTGTTCGATAACGTTGAGATCTGGTGTGAATGACTAAACCCCCAAACTCAGACCAGTGTTCCTCTAACCATAATTTGGTGTCTCTAGACGTGTGTGGTGGTGCATTGTGCTGTTTGGACAAGGACAAACCCATCAGAATAAATGCAGGACATGAACTGGTGGAACTAGTCAGGGAATACCATTCTGGAGCCACCACCAGTCGCTACAGCTTCTTTTTTTCAGTCTCTACCAGTTTTTGACGAATAGCCTTAGAGGTCAACTGAAACCTGAGAACATAAAGCAGTTGTACACTATGAACAAACTCAAACATATTCAACCCATTCCGATCAGCTGCAAGACTTCACCAGAGATGATGCGTAAAGTCCCACTGCACCCTTTTGGAGTACTCAAAGCAGTTGAATACGCGAGACAGTGTTTTAGCGCCACCTAGTGGCAGGAAACACATCACACAAATCTCAGTCCCTCTCTGTGTCCCTGGGATATTAACAAGACAATATAAAATGTGTTAGTATCCTGTGATGGAGGAGAAGCAGTGCCTTCTTCCTGGTGTAGACATCAAGATGACCTGCTACAGAACTATGGCTGGCTGTTACTACTTTAGGTATACAGATAGTCTTTTATTACTCCTACTGGATAGTGATTTAAGATAAGATAAGATAAGATAAGATAAGATAAGATAAGATAAGATAACGTACTGTATGTAAGGTATATAAATGGCATTTACATAGGCAGCACCAACCGGTATTGCATTAATACAGGTATGAGATATCAGACTGTGATAGATGATCACAGTATTCAATCCAAAATGAATGAGTGTGAAGGTGTAACAGGCGAACTGGACTTGTGACCAGAAGGTTCTGGGTTCTATCCCCACACAGGGCAAGACACGACTGAGGTGCCCTTGAGCAAGGCACCTAACTATACCAACTGCTTCCCAGGCACCGTGGTTTGGGGCTACCCCCCGCTCTGGGCAAGTGTGTTTTTGCCGCGTAGTGGTCACTGGTGTGTGTGTGTTTCACTGCATGGGTGGGTTAAATGCGGAGGTCACATTCCTTCACATTGAGGCGGAAAGATCTCACACTATATACATATTTATAGTGTATAAATTGGGGGTTGGATTATGATGTTTAAGGTCAAGATTATTTATTTATTTACCACTGTGTTTGTAAGTAACATCTATGTTTACAGTAGCCAAGTATAGACTATACTAAGTATCACAGTCAATGTCTAAAACAATGTTTAACTAATAATAAAACACTTTATATTATTATATTCCCAAAACAAAAAGCAAAAAGCAATAAACTCAGAGATATCACATGATTCTGGGCCAAATATAGACCGGTTATGGCAATGGCAAATGTATTGTGGTCCAAAACTGGCTTTACCAACTTTAGCAGCCACATTCAAATGTTGTAATGTCATGTGGGCTTTGGCCCATGTGTGGTCCACATGTAGCCCACCAATGTGAAACGTTCTACATATTTGCCCCAAAGTGAATTACTTAAGAAAAAGAAAAAGATACAAATGAAAAAGAAAGAAAGAAAGAAAACAGCAAAAAGTTAGGACAGCTAAGGACATTTTTGGAAGCTAGAGAAAGACCATTGAAGGTTTCTCAGTTTGAAACTGTGAAGGAACCTTTTAAGATGCTTTGAGGAACCATCCCAGTTATATCCAAATAAAGATCCTTTAGGAACCTTAATTTTAATGGTTTCCCTGAGGAACCAGATCTTATACTGAGGAATTCCAAAAGGTCCTCCAAGCAACTTGAGTTCTTGGAGGAGCCTCTAGGAAACCTATGAGGTTTTTCAAGGAACTACTAATTTTTACAGTGTACTACTTAACTAGATTAAACAGTACACCTATATTTAAACAGTACCAAGATAGCTGATGTTGTCTGCAAAATTTGACCCAGTTAACAGCACTCATGGGCCAGTAATGGCAATGGCCACATGTGGTCCACATACAGTCCACCATGAAGACCAAAACTAGCTCAACTATTTTTGTGCAGTTTTGGTACACAAATCTGGATGAATTCACATCACCATCATTCACCATCATGGTATGTGGGCTGGATGAAGTATTGATTGTGGGCCGTATCTGGGCCATGACTTCTTTTCTTTTCTTTTTAATGGTACTAATTTATTTAAGATAACTATTTAAGAAAAATAACACAAGATGCCAAATGTTACACTTAGGAAGTCATTCCTTCACCCATCATCCTCTCTCTCTCATTCTCTCTCTCTCTCTCTCTCTCTCTTGCTGACACTGAACAGAAGAATTCTCCTTCCCTCCTTACATGTTGTATAAACGTTTCCTTACAGAAAAAAACTCCTAAGATGCTCAAGATTCTCTCAGGAATTCTGAAGATCTCTAGATGTGAACTTGTTTCCTCTAAGCTTGTAGTGTATCACTTTATATAACAAGTCACCATATGTTAAAGGTCTGACTTTTCCCAGACGCCATTGACGTCACCTCGCCGAAAGGTGACAATTTATTTATTTGTTTGTTTATTAATTGATGAATTTAATTAATTATTTTATTAGATCATGTAGTGTGCTTTTTTTTTTTTTTTGCCTGTAATAGGTAGGGGTTGTGTGTGTGTGTGTGTGTGTGTGTGTGTGTGTGTGTGTGTGTGTGTTAGAGAGAGAGAGAGAGAGAGAGAGAGAATAACTCCAATAGACACCCCAGCCTCATTTTCTGGTCCACTAACACAATGCGTCTTCACTGCGGCATTATTTAAGGTGGATCAGTTTTGCGCAAGCATTCACCAGCATCTCCTCTTAAGCCCGTGGTTTTATTTTAGCCCGATTACGGGGTTATTTTGATCCCGCAGAAGGACGCACAGATCAGCCGGATCACCGCCTGGTGGCGCTGTAGAGCACGCACTGCGGTCCGGAGCGCCAAACACCGTCCATCTCTTGCACCCTCAGTAATAACTGCGTCTTTCTGAGAGCTGAGAAAGAAACATCTCGCCGAGGGCTACTGGTGCAGACACACACACACACACACACACACACACACACACTCTCTCTCTCTTTTCAGCGCAGGGGGAAACGGACAGTCTGCACGCCGCCATGCTCACTCTGCTCACCGCGATGTACCTGGTGGTGCGCGCTGCCTCTGCGCAGGTAAAATGCCCGTCTCATTGGAAATCTATAGCAATAAACCAGATTACAGATAACCAGGCATACCACAGGGGTGTGTGTTTCATAGATCTGATCATTTTTAGGCCTGACAGAGACTCCATCCTTCTGCAGTGAATCCTTAACGCGTGGGCTGTGCGTTTTATTCCTGCAGCACTAAGGGGAAGCTGATCTCTGTGCACTGACACTGTGCTCATCCATAATATAGCAAGCTGGAAAACAATACCAGCCATGTTCAGGTCCAGGGGTTTAACGTAACCAGCCAGGCCAGGTCCGTGTCCAGGACCGTGGACAGCGACCTCTGATCTCAGGGGCGTGGCAACCCCATAGGCCAACCCCAAACTCTCACCTCTTCACAACTCTGAGGGATCTGAGTGAATCCTGTAGCTCAGGGGTTTTTTTTTTTGGTCATCTGACTTTGACTTTGAACTACAAAAGAACTTAAAACATGTCTTTATATGGCCTCAGTTTGCACCAAGGAACAAATCAGATGGCAACCTTGTGGTACATCTGCAGACATGCAGTTAGTAGAATATAGGCATGTAACCCTTTTATTAAGACTTTACTAAAGAAATGTCTACATTATTTTAATTAATGTTACCTGACAAAGTAGTGATATCCGAGTCAGGAGATATGGCTTACGTTTTCCGAAATAAATAACAGTCAGTCAGTCAGTTGTTATCTTATCAACTCAGTCTGTCAGGATTGTTTTTGGTTGCATCTATAGTTTTGCATTTAAATTATACAGTCCCTGCAAATGTGTGTGCATAAAAAGACACAAAAACATTATTAAGGAGTTGTTTATCAACTAGGCTACCGTTGACCGTCCGGTAGTATGAATTGACATTATTAAGCATTGGGTGACACCATATTCACATCTATAAATATCAGTAGTACACTAATAAAATAACAATGACTTGATATGTATCTGGAGTTACTGCTGAAGTTGCCCAAACCAACTTGTCTCCAAGCCAACTTTATGAATTTAATTCCCACAAAACATTTATGGTGTCATTGTGATGTCACGTTACCGAAACAAACTAATTGTGGTGTTCCCACAGTGTATTTGATTGCACTCTCAGATACAAATTTTATAATAGAGAATATCCTATAAAAACACAGGCAACTGTTGCACCATGAGGAGCGCAATAATTTAATACCTAGGTTCATTTTAAACAGTCATTTCTTAAAGATGATGTGTTGAAACCAGGAAAAATGGGCAGTCTCATTACAGTGGCACAGGGAATCATTTTCATTTTTAAAATTGACATATTGTAAGCAAGAAAAATGAGAAAGTAAAGGATCTGAATGACTTTAACCAAGGGAGGACAACCAGCAGCTGGGTCATGGGTGCCAAGTTTTTATTGACGTGTGAAGGATAGACCATCTTTTCTGACCCTGCAGAGGATCCACAGAGGGATCTGTTACAAAAGTCTTGGTGCCAGATACCTCAGTGTACGTCAGAGATCTTGTGGAGTCCATGCCTCGACAGATCAAAGCTGTTTTGGTGGCTGTTTAGGGAGGTGGGTGTAATGTTATGGCTGTTTGGTATATGACAAGTGACCTGAGGCACACCCAGAGCTATTTCAGAACAATAACACTGTCTAGTGTTATAATTAAACATATAAAGTGTTCCCATGGACACCTTGAGGAACAACACAAACACGTTGTCTACCTCCAAACAAACCTGAGGCAGGAAATGTACAGTATATTCTACAGAATTCATTATTTGTCTCAGGTGTGTTTGGTTTGGAGCTTGGAACGACAAAACCCCGAACTCAGATGAATGTTCCTCTAACCATAATTTGGCGTCCATCAGAATGAATGCAGGATGTGAACAGGTTTAACTCATCAGAAATGGCATACTCTCATACTAGTTAGTATGCGAATCTAGTATGCGACATAATGTACTGTGTCTGAATACCTAGTATGTACGTATGTGTATGTGAAAGGTTCCCAGATGTCCTACCAGGTCGGGAGAGATTTTCTAGAACGCTCTGCCAGCACACTATCCGAGCCTGACGTACCCCATAATGCACTGCGAGTGAACAGAGAGTCTGTTTTATCTGTAAATGAGACAGAGTGAGTTTATATTCATCCGTGTACGCTGAGCTGAGGCAACATTTTTTATTACAAATAAAATTTAAAGTTAATTTAAATTGAAACTATAAATAATTATTGTGTGGGACTTAAGTGGTGTGACGTCATGGGTCAAAGGTTGTTGGTAAGATGGTGGATCGAGTGCGTCCGAGGTGGTGTGCATACTACATGCACGCATACTAGACATGCATACTAGATTAGTGGTTAAATAGTATATACTCATATACTCACTCCAAGCTAGTAGGTAGTACTCAAGTATGCCATTTTGGACGCAGCCATAGTGTTCCCCTGTCAGAGACTTTTGTAGATGTACCAGGGGTCCCATGGAAACCCCGTACCATTATGAAGCCACCACCAATCTGCACCAGCTTTTCTGGCCCTGGCTCTGAGGGCAGTCGCAGACTTGTTGATGAACATGGTCTGGAAGGTTTGAGCCTCGCAACCGACAAGACTCGACTGAAGTACACTTGAGCATGGCACCTAACCCCCACATGCTCCCAGGGCGCTGTGGATAAGGGCTTCCCACCCACCGCTCTGGGCATGTATGCTTACTGCCACTTAGTAGTGTGTTCAGTAGTGTGTATGTGTGTGTTTTACTGTAGAGATAGGTCAAATGCAGAGGTCAATTCCACTGCACAGTGGTCAAAAGAGCAGTTCATTTTCACTTTCACTTTGCTGGCATGCTTGAGTATGCAACTGTAAAACTTTCTTCACTACAAACTAGCATTGTGTGGTTATCATACGGACCTAAATATGCTTTTTGGTCACTGTTTGTTAAGGTTAATGATCTTCTCACGAACTATTCAAGGTTATTTACTGTTAGCAAAAAACACAACGACTGCAGCCATAAAACTAGCCTTAACCGTTGTTTTCCCTCCATATATGGTACTGGAGTGGGCGTGGCGAATCAGACGTGAAGCGCCGGCTATGGTGCAGGGATTTATGGGATATGTAGTCCTTCTTGTATTGACGCCAACGCGTTGTGAGGTGAAAAAAACTACATTTCCCAGTAACGCCTCAAGCAGGCTCTGACTGACATTTCGGCATATGAACAGAGGAGACTTGGGCAGGTTGTGAGTTGGGAGAGCGCAAATCCGAGACCAACATCTCAACCAGAGAAACATTTAAAACATGGTGAGAGGTTTATATTTATTTATAAAACTCTACATATGTTTGGCAGTGGCTTTCGGCATTATTTGAGTTGTAAATGTATTTTTTTCAACAGTATGTTTATATTCATTATTATATTTTTAATTATTATTATTATTAAAAAACTGTTTTGTGGAGAAATGGTACAACCCAAATATATCTATCTATATATAAAACATCATGAACGTGTTAGCACCTTAGCATTGTGTGGCTAATTATTAGCTAACTAGCTGAATATGCATAACCTCTGATTAGCATACACGCACGCGCGCGAATTTCCACGTTACCATGGCTACGTGGCGCCTTTCGCGTCATCATAGTGCGCATTTCAGTGGGGTCCTGTGCAGTGGTGTAAATGTGCGCGTGGAGATTTACAGTCCAGGTTATACAGTCATCCAGGACAATTATAATAATAAGAATAATAGATTCTGGTTTATAACATACAGAGGTCAGCAGCACACAGCATCATGTGTCTGTGGTTGTTCACTCTATACCTGCTCTATGAGAGAAGAGCCAGAACCAGGGACAGGAGATATTAGGGCAGCCTTGTGGTTAAGAAGGTTCGAGCCCCACAACCGACAAGACTCAACTGAAGTGCCCTTGATCAAGGCACCGAACCCCCGCCTGCTGCGGATACGAGGCTGTGTGCTCACTGCCTCCTAGTGTGTGGACGGGTCACATGTGAAGGTCATTTCCACTGCACAGTGGTCACAGTGGTCCAAAGACTGACAAACCATTGTAAGAGTGTAGTTCAGCCTTTTTGTTTCACTGCAGCTCTGTGGAACTCCTGAAATTCATAATATAAAGGATGGGTTTATTGTTAAATGTGCAGTTTATTAAGACTTCAGCAGCAGACATGCTTCGCTGTCATGTTCCAAGGCTTTGTGTCTATGTCTGGTCATGGTGTGGGGACTTTCAGTTAAAGAACGAATGAGACTTGGGATTAGAAGGTCCCCATATCGATCCCTGCAACCAACAAGACTCGACCGTTGTGGCCTTGAGCAAGGCAGCTAACCCCCGACTGCTCCCCGGGTGCAGCGGATGGGCATCTCCGCCGCTCTGGGCCTGTGTGCTCACTGCTCAGTGTGTGTGTGTGTTTCACGTTTAAACGTGGAAGTCAGTTCCACTGGTCAAACGAGTAGTTCAGTTTACTTATTTTAGCTGTTACACAACCTGTAATTTCTCAGGTTGCGTTGTCGTTAATGTCCGTGTTTCTTTTCTCGCCCCTGCACAGGCCGAACCAATCCGCGTGCTGGTGACGGGCGCCGCCGGTCAGATCGCCTACTCTCTGCTGTTCAGCATCGCCAAGGGAGACGTCTTCGGCAAGGACCAGGTAAAAAAAAAAGGAAGTGCAGATGAACAAGATATACTGTCCTCATAAAATCTGTTTTGTATTGTATTGTGCAGTACTGTAAACTTTTACAACAAACCAGCGAGTCAATGTAGAAAAAAAATCACTCAAGTAAACAATTTAATCAGTTATATTAAGGTTCTTGTTTATTTTGTGGATTTGAGAATCTCTAAGAGGTCTGGGTTTTTTTTTTCTTTCATGTCTTCTGTCTCTCAGCCAATCATCTTGGTGCTCTTGGACATCCCGCCCATGCTGCCAGTGCTGGACGGTGTTGTGATGGAGCTGCAGGACTGCGCTCTCCCACTGCTCCGAGGTCAGCACCGCATACCGATCTCACATATCACGTAAACTGCGGCTGATCCTACGTCATGCGTCATATGTGTGTTTAGTTAAGGCAAGTCGATATGCTTAGGTCACAGAGAGTAGATACAGAGATAAAAATTCACAGAAGTGGCTCCAAATTATTGACACGTACTGACACACGTTTGTATGGACGGCTGATAAAACCAAACAGATCCGAGTCACGATTAAGCAACACTCAGCCCGGTCTGTCGTTCACATCTTGAACACGTTATCCTTGAGCATTCTGAAGCCATGACGCGAATGCCTCGTCGCACATTCAGCAGCCGGAGGTGTGTGTGATGTGCCTAGTCCTCCTATTGGTCCGCTTTAAGCCAATCAGGACAGCAGGAGGAGGAGGAGGAGGTGGTGGAGTCCAAAGAATGGGTTGCGTCGTAAAAATTGGCACACAGACTGAAGTCCATTCTGATAAAGAGGGTTCCTGATTCCTGACCCAGCAGACTTTAGTCGGACAGATTAGCTGGTCAGGGCAATCAGGAGGATAAGGGACAGTCCTCAAGTCTTAATAACTAACACTAATTAATATTTATTAATTATTTATGACTACTAAAATACTAGTATATGTTTATATACACATTACAAAGATCCAGATTGGATGTGGGACTCCGATGCACTGATCAGCCATAACATTAAAACTTTTTTAATCAATAACATTTGATTATAGATTGGTCAGTTCTCAAAGCTGATGTGTTGGAAGCAGGAAAAAGTGTAAGAACCTGGCTGACAGCAGGTCTTGTGTGGTGTATCCCAGTACACAGTGAGTTTATACCTACCAAACGTGGACAACCTGTGAACCAGTGACAGGGTGATGGGAGCCCAAGACTTACCGATGTGTGTGTGAAAGGTGGGGGAGGGGGACTGTTTTGGTCTGATCCTACAGAAGATCTACTGAAGGATCTGTTGCTAGTGTATTGGTGCCAGATTTCACAGAACCCCTGGTGGAATCCTGGCCTCAAAAATTCAGAGCTGTTTTGGCAGGTGGTGTTAATGTTATGGCTGATCAGTGTATAACATGTGCTTGCAGAGGTGATCCCTACCGACAAGGTAGAGGTGGGCTTTAAGGACCTGGACGCCGCCATCCTGGTGGGCTCTATGCCCCGGAAGGAGGGGATGGAAAGGAAGGACCTGCTTAAAGCTAACGTGGCCATCTTCAAAACGCAGGGAGCCGCCCTGGACAAGTACGCCAAGAAGACGGTCAAGGTGAGATTATTTATCAGTAACCGAGGTGTAGAGGAGAAGATCGTGCATCTGAGATGTGACGTATTTTCAGTTGCGGTCTCATTTTGTATGATTGAGGACATTTGTGGGAGGAGTTAAGGTCCAATAAAAAGGTCCATTCAATATCACTGTCTCTCGACTCAGGTGCTGGTGGTGGGAAATCCAGCCAACACCAACTGCCTGATCGCCTCCAAGTCCGCACCATCCATCCCAAAGGAGAACTTCTCCTGCCTGACCAGGCTGGACCATAACCGGGCTCGCTCACAGGTCACTTAAACATTTACAATAAACAAAGCTCTGGACTGAACGGCATGACGTGCTGCTTTTTCCGCAGCCTGATGCACCTTTGTGTGTTTCGAGTCTTCCGGCGTTGACAGTCACTTGTCTTTAAATTTGGTCAGGTGGCGATGCGCGTGGGTGTGTCCTCGGACAGCGTGAAGAACGTGATCATCTGGGGAAACCACTCGTCCACGCAGTACCCGGACGTCCACCACGCCACCGTCAACCTGCACGGCAAAGAGGTGTCCGCCTACGACGCCGTGAAGGACGACAGCTGGCTGAAGGGAGACTTCATCTCCGTGAGTGCAGCTCGGAAACACCGAGAAGTTCCACCTCGAAAACGAACCGCCGAAGTTTAACACGGTTTCGCGTTTTCCTCTCTTTCTCTCAGACGGTGCAGCAGCGCGGGGCGGCCGTGATTAAAGCCAGGAAGCTGTCCAGCGCCATGTCTGCTGCGAAGGCTATCTGTGACCACATGAGGGACATCTGGTTTGGCACTCCTGATGTAGGTCTGCAGTGGACACACACAGTCTTACTGCCCGCCTTTTTTAAATGTATTGTGTGGGTGTGTGTTTCTTAACATAAGAACATTTAGGAAATAGTGGAGTGTACCTGTTAATTTTGTCTCTCTCCCATTCTGTCTCTCTCTCTTTCTCTCTCTGTCTTTGCAGGGTGAGTTTGTGTCAATGGGAGTTTACTCCACCGGGAACTCCTACGGCGTCGCCGATGACCTCATGTACTCCTTCCCCGTCACCATCAAGGTCTGACCTCCTCGCCTCATGAATTATTAATTACTTAGTTCCTCGTTTGTTAGAAAAACCTGACCGTTGTGCTTCCCCTCCGTACAGAACAAGACCTGGAAGGTGGTAGACGTTCTGCCCATCAACGACTTCTCACGTGCCAAGATGGACGCCACAGCGGCCGAGCTGATAGAGGAGCGAGACACAGCAGTGTCCTTCCTCGCTGCATGACTGAGCGATTCCACCACCGAACAGCACCCGAATTCCTCTAAACTGTAAAACTCCACATTGGCCCTGTGAGTGTGTGTGTGTGTGTGTGTGTGTGTGTGTGTGTGTGTGTGTGTGTGTGTGTGTGTGAGGGAGAGAGAGAATGTGACATTCCACAAGCTATTCCACAAGTATAACGGTACAATACCAGAGTGTTAACAGAGCAATAATAAAAGTAGAAGCTATTAACGGGTGAAAATGCACGTTTGTTGCCCGCCTCCCTTCTCCCTAAAATGGAACTGCACTGTTAATAAAAGGATTAAATCATGTGGTCTCTCAGGCTTTATGATTTTAATTGGGGATTTTTCTTTACATTCTGACTGTATTGTCTCAACACATCAGCTATTAATTGTATATTAATGGCTACAACATAGAAGTCTGTATCCAGAACTGGTCTTCAGCCCTGTTCCTGTGTATTTTAGTGATTTCTCTACATGATGATACCCACTTTCTGTTAAAGAGCTGATTAGATGTGTAAGAGCAGGAAAACATGACCATGTGCATGACATAGGATTCTCCTGGACCAGCGCTGGGAATCTTTACAATACAATATAATGCAATTTAATAATAAATACATACTTACACACACATATCAGTGCCAGAAAAATTGGTACCCCAGTCTAATACTTAATAGGTCCCCCATGGGGCATGGACTCCACAAGCTGAAGGCAATGAAGACCAGACGTCCTGCACAATGCTCCACAATTTTTTGTAGGTGTACCAGGGGTCCCATTCCATGTGTATATATATATATATATATATATATATATATATATATATATATATACACACGCAGTACAGACATCTATGCATGCAATACCATCACTGACCTGAGGGTGGCAGCGTGCTCCGTTATCTTCCCTGGCTGTGCTACGTCCCTCCCCGCGATCTGATTGGTCGCCGCGAACTTGTTCCTCATCCTGATTGGTCAGTCGTCACCAGGTCCTACAGGAGGACGCTGTATTGGCCCTTCCGGGTGTGAGGTGTGTGTTGTAGTGTGGTGCAGGGTGGTGTAGTGTGGTGTAGTGTGGTGTGGTGACAGTCTGGGGCAGTTTTGGAGACTGTGAGTAAACGCGCTGTTCTGTCAGCTGTGAGTTTGTATAGTGTGTGCAGCGCTGTAGGCATGTCGGCTTGGATGTGCTTCTGCTTTGTGACCGTTTTGCCCCCCGCTCTGTGTGACTGAGTCTGTCCCCTTTTTGCCCTTGGATTAAGTAGAGCTTTAGCTACATACCCCGAGACACAGGGCAGCTCGGCATGTCCCGCTCTCTGTCTGCTCCTGCTCCTGTCACCTCAGGTACAGGTTTCATTCGGTCTCATTAGGACGACATACTATATAATATATTATAATACATATACTTTATTTACACCCCCCACCCCCACCCCCCATGGAGGGTAGAATGTCTCTTTGCCCTTCAAGGTGGGAGGGAAGGTGGGCTGGGCGTCAGGAGGGTTCTGTACTGCCCCCCTGCCCCCTCTCTCTCCCCCTCTCTCTCCCCTCTCCCATCCCACTTTCTCTCTCCCTCTCTCTCTTCCTCTCCCTCTCTCTCTCTCTCTCTTCCTCTCTTCCTCTCTTCCTCTCTCTCTCTCTCTCTCTCTCTCTCTCTCTC
>JAOVVF010000027.1:13583332-13606127 GCA_028565595.1 Duopalatinus emarginatus
TCTCTCTCTCTCTCTCTCTCTCTCTCTATATATATATATATATATATATATATATATATATATATATATGGTGTATATTATGATATATGTATATTATATATCAGATTAACTGATAATGAATACACACATACCATATTTTTGGCACAATTAACCCAAATCCTATAAAGTTCCTATATGAGAGATGTAGCTGGTCTAGCTAGGTAACCAATGACCTTAACTGACTAGTTAATCCAGGATAGCTAAATAAAAAGAAAGAAATTAAAAATTAATAATGAAGCTTGTTAACTCAACAGCAAATGTAAGGTATTTATCTATAGAAATGGCAGAGGGAAAGTGAATGTATTTGTGAAATGTTAATTGAGATGTGAAAATATGCAAAATGGATGAAATTTATCCATTTGTATGGATACAGCACAGATATATATGAAACCTTGTTATTGGTTTATTTTTATTTTTTTTGATGGCATATATTGCAAGAATGCAAAGGAAATTAAACAATTAAATACTTGCAGCAGTTATTTTTTTTTTTACTTTTGATATGATTAGTTTGTCCAGCAGAGTGAAACAAAAGTACTTTAAAAACATGTAGTGGATTGTGTCAAGTTTACATACACTTGACACAACAGAAAGAATAATAGCACATGGAAAACGACTGGTACATAAATAATGTACCTTTTAAAAATATGTCTGTCTGTAAGTAAATAGTCCTGACCAAAGGAGTCATGGCTTATAAATATAATAATAAATTAATCTTTACATTGTTATTAACCCAAACTGACATCCTAGGCAAGGTGTATTCCACCTCATGTCCAGAGTCCTAGGGATAGGTTCCGGATCCACTAAGATCAGGATAAAACTCATACTGAAGCTGAATAATTGAGTGAACTTTGATAAGGTTTGGCAGTGAACACTGTGGGTCACCGCTTGGAGAACCATGTGCTAGAACTTTACAGCATTTGGCAGACACCCTTAATCCTTATTTACACAACGTAGCAGGATTCTAGATATATCTAAGGAACCAGGAGATACCAGTGATCCCATCACTGCTGCTGAGAATGAACCCACATGGACAGTCTTTAGAACACCAGAATGGACAGATTTTTAACAGAATTTTGCTGGACTATGACTGATATGGGTGTGTGAGTGTATATGGTGCCCTGCGATGGACTGGCGCCCTATCAAGGAATTGTTCTCGCTCTGCAGCCAGTGATACCGTGACCCTGGCGGACTACGCAGGTAGGATAATGACAGACAGACAGACTGACTTACAGACTGACTGATTTAATTATGCACAACTAGACTTCTTGAAAACACCTGCTGGAGAAAGACACGCCCCCTTTCATCACTGATCACCTGCACCCACGTGCTACACACATACACACACACACTTATCATGTTTGTCATGTAGATTAAAAAGAAATTCAAGGACTTACCGTCATAGTTGAGTAATGTGAGCCGGTTGAAGGCATGAAACAGGAAGAGATGAAGTTGTTATGCGCTGACCCAGTTTCCGTATAGTGTCTAGAGTCAGCAAGTCATCTGGTTTATCAGGTGATGCGGCATCTTTTTAGGGTTGTTAAAATAAACGATTCCTTTTTCTCTACATAAATTCAATTAAGGGACAAAATAATGTGAACGATCAGTGACTTTATTCGTTCATTGATTCGCGGGGAATGAAAGACAGGACTTTAGGCTCTACTGTCCTCAGTCTGCGGTTTTGGAGCGCAGCCACGCTCGTCTCAAACAAGCAGTCACGTGACTTCCGCGCTCGCGGCGCGAGGCATAAAAACCGTTAACCACGATGCCATTCAAATCTTCCCTCAGAGAATCTGAAGTCTAGGCTAGCGACTTTCTGTGATAACTGCTTATATATATATATATACAGGTAAGTGTGTTTATAAAGCTATATATATATATTTATATATATATATATAGCTTTATAAACACACTTACCTGTGTGTAGATCATCTTCCAACCTGGATAGTGTGATACCTCTGACTGAACCCGAAACTGGACACCAGAACCTCCCACATCATGGTACATTTGACTCTGTGTGTGTGTGTGTGTGTGTATGTGTTCTTGAGATAAAGGTTACCTGCATCAATAGAGGGTCACGTTGTCTTCTGTCATGTCTATTCGTAGACTTCTTTTCTTCTCCGGACCTCTGCAATTCACCAAAGACATGCTAGGACAACCTCCCACATAAATATGTCTTTTTTTGAGTGCTTGCACAAAGAGAAATCTGATCTCCTCATTAAAACACACAGACACACACAAGTTAACACTAGGGGGCAGTGAACACACTTGCCCGGAGCGAGGGGCAGCCCCAAACCACGACACTCTGGGAGCTGTTGGGGGAGTTAGGTGTCAAGGGCACCGCAGTTATGTCTTTCCCTGTGTGGGGATCGATCCCGGGACCAGTCACGAGGCTGGTTTCCTAACCACTAGTCCACGGCTGCCCCACAAATATGCTACTGCATTTGAGGTGAATCCTTCTGAGATTGTGGCGTTTTTTTCTCTCCATCACGTCATCATGTCAGGTACAAGTTCTGATCTCTGTATCGTATGTTACAGGTGCAAAGATTAACGTAAGTGTTGGAATCAGACTAGCATCATTAACAGTCCGGGTAACAGGTAGTGTGCTTTTCACCTGTGAAACCTGTGTAACGCCTGAGACGGTGCTGTTGGTTTCGGATGTGCCTCCGGCGTCCTTGTCGTGGCGCCTCCTCTCCCTCTCTCTACGGTCTCGACCTCTCTCCCTCCCTCTGCCTCGCTCCTCCGGCTCTGCGTATTCACCACGACCTTCTCTTTCTTCTCGATAGCTGAGAGAAAAAGATGAGGGGAAAGATATTAGGAAAGATGTGATGTCTGACAGGAAATTTCAAAGGTTCCTTCTTCTCTAAGCACTTTTTTCACCATCTCCAAAGAGAAGCAGACAGAATTTAAGGTTTTAATTCATTTTGGTCCAACCTGACAACAATGAAAGCAACTGGTTCACCATGATGGCACGACAATACCATGATTAATATCTCCTGATAGAATGCTTACCAAACTTATATCAGTGTAATACTTGACAAAAAGGGTATGGAGCGGGTACCAACCGAAACCATAGATAGTTATAAAAAAAGTATAATTTCAGTTTTCTGGTAACAAAAGTTCTGGTACAACAGTGGGAAAAGGCCCTTGCCTCTACCCCCACTTTTACTATATCTCTCTCACCTGTGTTGGTTGTCTCTACGTGGACTGCGACTCTGGGGCCTCCTTCTTACTACAACTGCCTCTTCCTCCTCTGGATACAGATTTACTCTGGGAATATCAGCTATGACCACATAGTCCTCTATCGTCATCTCAGGCACCGGTGGCTGGCTCTTGGATCGTGTGTTTTCAGAGAGTATCAGTGCCTCCAGACCACGACGAATGGTGCTTCTACTTCTGTCAATGTTCAGGTTGTCTGTTTGTGTGGTTTCAACTTGAGTTTGCCTTGATGGAGATGACTCTAGGGAAGCCGGGCTCCTGGGAGGGTGTGTCGTTCCATGCCGGGACCCCTGCGATTGGCTAAGATCTGTTCTGGAGTGCCTGTCTGATGTGGATGATTTTGATAATGGTCGCTCTTCATCACCTTTGTAATGGTTTTGTTTTCTATCCCTCGTTGAGCTTTGACCGTTTTGACCGTAATCTTGACGAGATGGTGAACTGTCATGACTGTTTGAGCCTGTGTTGCAACCACTGTTGCTATAATTATACCCGCTCGTATGACTTCCTTTTGGTGAATATTGCCTTCTGCTGTACTCACTACCTTGGGGTGAGAAATCTCTGCTGTTGCAACCAGTGTTGCGTCCATTTTTCCGACTGTTACGACCACTGCTGCGACTGCTTCTGCCGTTTTCATAACAGTAACTGTCAGTTTCCCTTTTGGTCCTAGACCTTTTCGACCAGCCATTTTTTCCCTGTTGAGAGGTGTCTGACTCTGCTGAACTAGCAATGGATTGTAGATTACGATACAGCTTTTCAGAGTCCAGACTGTGTTGGCCATAGGAACTTTCAGAAGGAGTTCGCCTTTGGGAGTGGCTTGATGAATCCGTATATTTGTTAGAAGCAGATATCCGAGAAGGGGGGTGCGTCTGTGAGACCACAGAGGCGCGTCTTGCTGCAGGACTGCATTTTCGAGAAGATCGTTTGGATGAGGTGTGTGAGCTCACATGAAGATGGGAAGATGAGCCTCTGCGATGGGAGGAGCTTTGGGATTGCCTGTGTGGAGAAACCTTGGTGGATCTTGGGCTACATGAACGAGGGCTTGCACGTGACTGACTGTCGCCACGTCTGAAGTTTGAATAAGTCATGCAGCGTAGAGGAGAGAGGCCGCTTATGGCTTCATTGTTAAGTGTGTCATGTCGCCTCCTGTAGGATGGAAGTCCCAGTTCAGGGTTTCGGAAGGGAATAGTGGCTTTCCGTTCGGGACTGCAGTTGGTGGGAAGAGGGTGTCCCCTCTCATAGTACCGCACAGGAGCAGCGAGGCTCCCATTCTGCTGTTCTCGATCACAGGACAGGAAGCGGTTGGCTCGTTGGAAAATGGCACGAGTGCTGCTATGGTTCCGCTCTCTTTTTGGTTCTGGTAGAGAAAAAGTTGTAACTGATACAGTGCTTCCAACATAATATATAATGCATGTAATGCACCTTGTCTGACTTTTGGTGATAATTCACATATGTATGTTTTATGTTGTGAACAGTAGTGCTAAATATCTGTATATTTGGAAGAGGTAATTGGATCAAAGCTAGATGGGTCCCCATTTTAAACCACTATCAATACACAAATAATGGATGAACCAAGATAAATGAGTGTATTATGAATGGTTTATTTTTGTTTAATGTCAGTATTGGCAATATTTTGGTATCATCTTTATTTCTATTAAAGAAATATAATTATAATTTTTATTTTATTTACATATGGTCAAATCTGGATAATCCAATGCAGAAGCATTTTACAAATCATTAGGTGTATAATTTCGAAATGGCTACCAGTCCATATTAATTATCTTGTGAATGGAGCACAGAAAACGAAAATATTATTTGTAAACAAACCAATTTTTCTAAATTTATTTTAAGGCATGTCGTGTCTCACCTGTATGTTGACTGACACTGCTCCTTCTACTGGTGTTTCTACTGCGTGACTCCATCTCTGAACGGTGCTCAAAATGATGCGGAGGATAATCGAGTTGAGTCACTCTCTAGAAAGCTGTCCAGATTTGAAATTGATTGGTTTGTAGAAGTATTCATTGGTTTTACATGCAGGCTTCCATACTAGGCTAGTGTCTTGAGATTTCATGCTCTCCTCCTTCTGCAGTTACTTGCACGCAACCCTGTATCCTCGGTTATCTTTGATCAGTGGCTGATGCTGGTTGCCTTCATCCTTTCAGAAAACAACGTAAAATAATGAATTATAAAGTAAGATCACCGATAACGACAGATAAAAATCTACTAGTGACATGACCAAAGGGAAGAGTACAACAGGGACACTACAACAGCATGACAGCTGATCGGTAAGCACACGACACCTTAATCTGGCTGATTGTTGAAATGTGACATAATCCAACCAAGAGTGAATAATTTAGGTTGGCGAGGTGAAGAGAGAGAGAATCCTTTGTTGGATAGGTGCAATCTTAGCAGGATCCTTAGCAGAAACAGGATATTTCAACGTGAATTCGAAATTACACCGGTCCTGCAGAGCTCAAAGGTCAGATGGGGTTCATGCCAATGATTAGACTAAGCACATTAATCAAGAGCCACAAATGATTGAATGCCCTAAATTAACAGCAAAAGATTAAAACACATTCATCAGACAGGGGGATCAAGGGACAGATACTGGTCAAAATGGTCAAACTAATGCTAATACCGTAAGAAGCACACCAATAGCAAGACAGGATGTTTACTGTCTAGTGCTACGCTCTAGAAGATACACCACACAGAGGAAGAGCATATACTCACTGCTAAGAGGCAGCTGTTACATTGAAGAGTCTCCTGTTGAACTTGCCAGAGTCTTATCCCTCTTCTTCTCTCCATCCCCTCATCCCCGCACCTCCTGTTCTCTCGTTCATTACTTTAGACGCGTCAGAGTGTAACATAAGCTAGACTCTGCCTCCGCTCATGACTTTTTCATCATGTCCTGCACTGCCAGTGCCTTGTTCCTTGTTTTCTTCACTTCGGTCTTCATACCTCCTGTTTTTCCTTGCCGCACTATCTAGAACTGATTGCCTCACTGAGACGTCTTTACCTTCTTATTCCTTTATCTTTTACGCTTAAGCCTGATTGAATCTGTTCCACGTTTCAAGTCATAATACGGTGGTTTTGCTAAAGAGTGGCAGATGGTAATTGACTCTAAATTTTGACTATTTGAGCGCAGCGTTACATTTTGGTGTCCATGTTGTGCGGGGATATAGTGTTACTGTCAGTTCCCTGAGGACACCACATGATCTGCTCATTAAATTGCAATGAGATCACAGAGCAAACCTTCTCATTCCTGACCCAGTTTTCCACTGAGTCGGCTAAGTCATTTTTGCTAATTAAGGGACTGTGCATGTTCCTCAAACCCTAATTTGCAACAACTTTTAGGTTTTACAAAGAAATAGCACTGACAATTGGGCAAGAAAGTGTGGCATAAGGCATGGAGTAGCTTAAAAATGGATAAAAAGGTGTGACTTGAGGTAGATAATAAAATATGTAAGTGAATGTAAGTAAAGTTGCACAAGGTTTGCCCCAAAGTAATTCAAGCATGGTTAGCAGAGCAGAGCGAAATAAGCTTGGTCCAAACTTTAAGCATTTCTATTGTCTCTATCATCCTTGGCCATGTGGGGTCTAGCTGGTGTTTTCTGCCTGCAGGGCACTTTGACTCAGGAGGACAGACAACATCTGTCGTTCTTTGCCCCACAGTTCCCCCTCCCCGTCCCATCCCAGCCCATCTCCCTCCCTTCTCTATCCATTCACTGGCACTCCCAAATGTTGCCCTTTTGTATTGCGCCATTGTCCAGCACAGCATTGTGCGTGACGCCGCCTACTCCCCAGAGTCCTGCTGATGAATGTCGTAAGAGACCTGCACAAAAATTATAACTTTCACTATGTCAGGGATCTCTGTCCAAGATTTAACTAGCATTGCGATAGACTGGCATGTAACTATTATAACTAATCGTGACTTTTTTTATTTAAGAAAAGTGTGAAATTCATTAGGGAAAATATAAAATCCTAAAATTAAATCCAAAATGACTTTCATATTTGTGGTGCAGTATTTATTACAGTACAGAAATATAAAATCAAACTTTTCCTATTGGTTCTTTGCAAGATTTGTAGGTTCAGTTATAAGCATAATTCTCTTCAAACCTCTAGCTGATTAAAAATTCAGAATAGTCTCTCTTTCTCTGCTCGTGTTGACAGAGTTGTCGGTATAATTGGTCCGTTTTGCCATGTTTTTCAGAGCCCTGGTCTCTGTGTTATATGTGTGGCCGAGCCAGAGGGAGGACTGTATGCGGTTTGAATGGCTCGGTATGGGGTGAGCAGGAGGTTGCAGCAGATGGCAATGATTAGCTCTGTTCACATCCCTATCAAAAGGACTGAACACCCCCCTCCCTCCATCCATCCACCCATTCCTCTAAAGGACCGCTAATAACATGGAGAAAACCATGTAACAGCTATAAAATACCCCAAAAAAGTTCAGACAAGATTTTCAGAACAAACCACATAAGCACAAACTAGAAACGTATGTTATGTCATTGACAGTGTTGTTTATGAAAAACTTTTTTGTGTTTGGGAATTTTGAACTTTTTGTCCATGCTTTTGTTTAGGCATCATTCGTCTACTAGTTCAAAATCATTTGTGATCTTTCTACTAAACACAAGATGGTAACCTAAAACCATATTGAGGTAAGTGAAGTAAACATGTAGCAATAGTTCAGGCCATTTTAATATTTCATATTTTTCTTTATTTGGAAAAATAATTTAAGCTAAATCATTCTCAAAAACGAAAACAAAAGACAAAACAGAAACAAAAAAACAATAGCATTAATAACATTCTTTTTACAATCCTCTTAAATAATAATATCTTGAAACATCCCAGCAACCCGAAGTGCCATTGCGAATAACGAGTACAACTTAAGAAAGAACTTAAATAATCTTAAAAACCTTACAAAAATTTTAGAAATGCAACTTAAATAAAATAAATTAACTTAAATCATACACATTTTGTAATAAAGAAACAAGCAAAACAAACAACTTAGGATATTATTCATATTAACACAAATGCTTTTTTCAGGACAGAACAAAATTACATACTTATACGAAACCATATAAACCATATTACAAAAGGAAGTGGAGGCTCGGAAGACTTAGAGTTATTTTTTTTTGCGCACTCATTTTTTTTCCCATTTACACAGTGATCAAGTAATACATATAGTCTCCACTGGTCATGTGACAGAATATGACATCATGCACCGTTATAACCTAGTGAAAGACAGGCCAGTATGGCCAAACATCCACCGTTTTGATGTGGTCTCTTGCACACTGACTTGTGGGGCTTGGAGATACTGGCGAAAAAACAGCAAATGTTGCCAAAATATTGCTAAAAACGTTGCCACGACGCCGCCATAGAATCCACAAGATGGACATTGGCAAAAACGCTGTGATACATTTCTTAATCTACTCTTCTTTAACATCTTTCACATTTGGTGCATTCTCTGGGTACAGTAATAGCACCTGTCTGGGCATCGGAGAAATTGGCGAAAAGTACAGCAAATGTTGCCAAAATATTGATAAAACTTTGCCACAACGTTGCCACAGTACCGCACACCACATGGCATGACATTGCGATACGTTTCCTCGAATTTCTACTTCTTTTTCCTTCCGAACATTTTTCCTTTTCTTCATATTTTGTGTCATAAATCTAAACAATATCACAATGGACACACATTGTCCAACACCTTTATAAAATGGCTTTACAGGTACATTTTACAGATACGTTTGAAAGAGGGTTGGTAAACGTTCTGTGACCACTCCTCTGTTCATTTCAGGACGTTCCCAAGCCTACAGGCCATCTTTTGCCTGCAATTCGTTCAGAACAGAGAACCAGCTCACCCTGAATATCAGTTAAATCAGTCCTACTTTCTCAGCAGCAGTAATCACAAGGTGGGACATTTCCACCTAAGGTTTTGAGCAGCAGCATTTTCTATGGAAGTTCAAAATGTCCTCCATAGCACACAATGAGCATCGGCTTCCTTGAGGCCAATTACACCTGAGCAAAAGGAAAAGAAAACACACACAAAGACTTCTTTTAGTTACGGAATAAATGAAGGTAAGAGGAAGAAAAAGCGTACTGTCAAAGAATTTCTATTATTATTATTATTATTATTATTATTATTATTATTCGATAATTACCTCAGTTGCAATTACACATTCATCTTTTTCCTCCGACATGACCATGACGGACTTGTATTTGGTGTCGACGCAAGCCGACACGGATGCCGATGCACATGCAGATGCGCATGCTGACTCGGAATACAGCGAATCGGAATAGTTCGACTCGGGATACTTTGATTCAGAGTACTTTGACTCTGAGAACTTGGACTCGGAGCATCTTGACTCGGAATGCTTTGATGCATCACTGTGAATGAAGAAGATGAATAAGACATTAGCATCACTGGTAATATTTTGTGTTAAAGCAAAACATGGCTACAAAAAGATTTTGTTGATTTGGATTTTCACCTTTTCAAGCGTTTTCTGCGTTTTTCTTCGAACTCACAAGAGTCTTGCAAGCTTTGGCACTTCACATCTTCAAAACTATCCTCCAGTTCCTTTGCTGCTGTCTCTTTTCCAATATGCTCCAGCTTCACTTCATGTTTGACTTCGTACTTGACTTCCTGCACAAGGTTGTAGTCAGAGCCTTGGTGCCTTGACTTATAGCCGCTCTTTTCTCCGTTAGAGCTCAAGTCATGCTCGCTGTGGAAATCTATCTTCTTGTTGATGTTTTTGACCGGTGCCAATCCTGACACCACACTGACACTGAGGTCCTTATCCCTTTGGCAGTTATTCGTGAGATTGTTGATAGTCTCGCTTTCCCCATTTGCCGCCTCTTCCTCACGGCTCCTGCGCCGCTGCTGCACCTTTGATCGCACACATACCACCAGAACGGCACATGCTACAATCAGCAGAAGCACCAGCAACACGCCTGAGCCCACCGCCGTCCATGGAATGTCACCGGCGGCCTGGGATGCACGCTCTGGAAGCAGGAACTGGCAGTTGCGTCCTCCATAACCAGGCACACAGGCGCAAACATATCGGTTGTTTCGTTCATGGCATGTGGCACCGTTGTGGCATGGGTTGTGCTGGCAACGGCTGATAGGCGAACTGCAGTTACGTCCGGTGTAACCAGGTGGGCAAGTGCATGTGTAGCCATTGGCGCCCTCCTGGCATGTACCACCATTCTGGCAGGGTAACAAGGCGCACTCGTCGCTGACACGGTCACAGTTCATCCCAGTAAAACCCTCAGGACACTGGCACAGGTATGAGTTGACTAGGTCCACACACCGGGCACCTTTAGGGTAACGAAATAAATATAAAATATTTGTTATAAACACAAATATGTTTAACAGCCAAATGGTAAAACCAGACTACTCATTTATGTCAAGGATCATAAGGTAATGATACTAGTCTAGGGTCAGTTCTCTAATCACAAGGGGGTAACAAGGAAGTTAGGCATTTCAACCAGACAATCATACCATTTGAACAAGGGCCAGATGTGCAATGATCAATCTTCTTCTCACAGTTAAAGCCAGCATAGCCTGTGGGACACTGGCAGAAATAGCCACCATCCGGGTTATCAGCACAGCGCCCCCCATTGAAACACGGACCATCTGCACAAGTCATGGCACTGAGCTCACAATTCCTGCCATAGTACCCAGGAGGACAGGCGCAGGTATAGGTGTTTTCTAGGTCCTGAAAAATAATCAATGCAGGATAAGTGACCAACAAACTCAACATATATCACATTACCATATCCTCTACATTGGAGTCTTCTAAAGTCTGTAACGCAAGTGTAAAAACTTACAGTGCAGCTTCCTCCGTTGCGGCATGGATTCCCGGCACATTCGTTGACCTCGATCTCGCAGCTGGTGCCAGTGAATCCCGGGCGGCAAGAACAGGTGTAGCTGCCTTGACCAGTGTTACTACAAGTGGCTCCATTCAGACAGGGCTTGTGATGTGTGCAGTAGTTTAGATCTGGAGGGAAAAAAGACATGTGCAACAAAACGGGGATTAGTGTGATGAAAACAGCAGCTCATGGCTGACCAGCAGCTGGACAGCTGTCGTCTTTTCTTATGTCATGCATCTTTCAGTTATCTTTTCATTTCTTCTTTTTAGTTCTGACTAGTCATTTTTTAACTACTTGGTTGTTTAAAAAACTTTTTAATTATTATACACAATTGCTTTTCTTTTCTTTTTTCCCCTCTCCTCCAACCATTTGTTTTTCTTTTTTTTTCAGTTCTTACCCTGGTTGCAAAAAAGGCCACCCCATCCCTCCTGGCAGTTGCATTGCCATGGCTGCTGGCATGTTCCGTGAAGGCATCCCGGGTAACGAATACACTCGTCACAGTATCGGCCTTTGAAGCCCACTCTGCACCTGTTACACGATCAAAAGACAAAGAAAGTGAGGTTTGTGAACATAACCTAAAGACCTAAACATTTCACTCGTCATATCCAACCCTTTTTGCCCCACGCACCAGATTAGTTTGATCATTATGGTGCATATTTACTTACTTGCACTCTCCAGGTTTTTCGCAAAAGCCGTGCTCTTCATCACATCCAGGCAGGCAGATTGCTATAGAAAACAGACAAATGGACACATTAGGATCACCATGTCATAGCCATATGCTCACATACAGAAAAGAACGTGCACTCTAAATCCTGGGTGATTCATTTTGTCTTACAGACGGGGGTCACTAAACCTATTAGATGTTACACTCTTTCTTTCTTTAAAAATCCTAAAATCTTCCTGTCTCTGTAGAAAAGGTTCTGCTTAACACACGAGGACAATAAGAGCTCTGACAAACAAGGGGTCTCTTTTTTCCCTTCTCTCTCTGTGTGTGTCTCTCTATCTTTCTTTTCCCTGTGGGTCCAAACTTTTTTTCTCTCTTTCTTGTCCTCCTTCTTCACTCTTTTTTTCCCCCCTCAGTGTCTCCGGGCAGTGAAGATAAGAGTGGACAGCTGGTGTGCGCGCAGCCAGCGCGCGACAGCTGCTCCATTGTCTCCGCGCTGCCGGCAGCTGCCCACTTCGAACAATACCGCCCCTTCGCCAGCCAATCAGCGCCCGGCCCACTGAGGAAGCGACCAATCAGACTCGGGCATGTAAATTTATGGCACGCGTGAGATTATTCCGAGAGAAAAAAAAAGTAAAATAAAAGGGCTTTCCTTCCCCCGACTTGAATAAATCAAGTGGTGTTGTGAAAGTCGGGAGGGGACTAAGGGGGAGTAGCTAACCTACAAGTCGCCCCTTAACCGTTAAGTTTGGGTGTTTTTTTTCTTTCAGTCTTTCACTAAATAAATGGGCCTTTTTATCCCTCTCCAAGAAAAAAATAGCAAGAATTAACCGCCTTTAACCGATCTCTTAAAGGAAAACCTCCTCAAGTCCCTTTGCCCTGGAGATTTGCACTCTTAAACAATCACATTTACATTTAAATAATCAGACAATAACAAGTTTATCAACTAAAAACATCAAATCAAATGAGGCTTTCAACTCCTGATGATACAACACAGGGTTGGTTCTGTTTCTTAGTTATTCCACCCGGTCTGGTACTTACGCTCAGTGCAGTACTGCCCCTTCCATCCGGCATCGCAGATGATCTCACCGCGCTCTCCGCAGGTGAAATGGCCGAAGGTGTCATCTCTGGGCCGGCAGAAAACCGAGCAGCCTTCCCCGTAGTAGTGCTCATCGCAGACGAACCGGTAGGAGAACTTGAGCTCGGTTCTGCCTGCGCTGTGCAGGTCCTGAGCCCAGTCCTCTCCCACCGTCAGGTGTCTCTGAGTGGTCATGGTGCTGATGATGCGCTCTGGGTTCTCTGTTAATTTGTAAAATTAGACATATTGAGTGTTTATTTAAATAGGTTATGCACCGGAAATCTGTTTTATAATGATTAAAATAATACTTATTGTTGTTCTTGTTGTTGTTATTATTGTTATTTTTCAAACAAGTGCCTACCTGTTGTAAGATCCTCTTTGGATTCGGCGTGCACTGCCTCAATGATCAATGAAAACGTCCCCTGCAGGCAGAAGAGGATCAATAAACCAAACACATCATGGCAGGAGTGTGTATGTGTGTGTGTTACTCCTGAATTTGTCCACTGCGTCAGAAAAAGGCACAAAGTTCCTGATACTCACCGGCCACGTGAAGCCGAAGTTCAACCGGATAGGATTGGTGAACGAGCCGTCCGGTAACGTATCCGGGATCTGGAACGAGTTGGAGCCCAGGACGGGAGTGACTGTGTGTCCGTAGGTGCACGGCGGCTCCGGGTTGGCGTTGGGCTGGTAGTGTTTTAGGCACACGCGGAAAAACGTTTTGCACTCGCACTGCTGGTAGGGCGACATCAGTCCGGCTTTACAGCAGTTCCTGTTGCCTTGGATGCCCTTTTTGTTTAGGAACTCTTGCAGTTTGAGCTCAAAAACACCAGAGCAAAAAGCCTACAGGAAATAATAACAATAAATAAATAACCAAATTATATATATATATTATTATTTTTTAACTGTTGTGACTCAGTAGCTAAATTTGTTGAATATTACTCTGATCATGGTACAGACATGACACCAGAACTGCAACTATACAGAAACCATCACAGCACCTGTTAAACATATTTATATTCGTAAACTTACCTGGCTGGCCAAGATGCACGCGAGTGGGAGCAACAGAAGCACGCGCCCCATGGTGAATAATAAATAAATAATAAATAAATAGAGATTTTCTTAAAGTCTTTGAGCTCCTCAGATTCTCTCCTCCGACTGATTCATCCGTTATCTTCTCAGTACCTTCTTGTGCCCATTGATGCCAAAGTCAACGCCAAGAAAATCCACAAACTTCCTTCAGCTCCCCAAAAATCAGGCTACTTGTTGCTTCCAGGGAAATAATCCTCAAATTCCTTCAATTTCATGAAAAAAACGCTGGTGCTTGAGTGTATAACTTGTATGTGTGAGTGTGTGAGAGAAAGAGTGTGTGTGTGCGTGTGTAGTCCCGTTGTTGCTCGGTCCCTAACCGAGCGCTTTGTCACTGTCCCGACGCGCCTCCTTTTCTTTCGGCCGTCTTTCTCCTCGCGTTGCGTTTTGGCTCTGCTGGGGCAGGCCGCCTGGCCACAGGTTTTATATGGGGGTGCCACATGCCGGGGTACTAATATGCTAATGAACTACCACCCCCAATCTGTCCCACGCTTTCTGATGGGGCTCAACCCCAACAAACCCCCTCCCTCCCTCCCTCCCAACCCCCTACCACAAAAAACACCCCCAGCCTCTCCATCTCTCTCTCTCTCTCTCTCTCTCTCTCTCTCTCTCTCTCTCTGGAGAAAAATGCAGCCTAGATGTTGCTCTAAACTTCATTTCTATTGTATGTACAGTAAAATAGGTCTAGTTCCCCTTTTTGCACTATAAATAGTCTATACATTTTTATAGCCACACTAAAAGTATTTGGTGCTATTAAAAATAACAACAACCGAGTTTTGCCTTTGTTTTTATTTTATATTTTACTTACCTCCCTTATTTTCATGTGTAGCGTATATGACATGGTCTTGCAGGCTGTGTTGCCCCAACACTTTTATTCTCCCCCAGGGATTAATAAACTGTGATCTAAAATTATTTTTTAGTTGAGTATTTTAGAGTTTACCAAATACAGGAATTCACCACGTGCTTTTTTGATAGCTATTTGCTGCTTATTTTTCTTATTTCTTTTTCATTCATTTTATTTTAGTTTTTTAGTGGCTGGCTGCTTGTTTATCTTCTGTCATCACGCCAATGACGCCATACACGTGTAGATACAAATAAAACACTACTAACACGATTAAATGATCAGAGCATCCTCTCGATGTCATTTCCTGTTGCATTTGTTATGATGAAAAACATCCTTCATGCCATCAGAGGGAAATTTAGCCCGCCGACACGCGCGCGCACACACGTTTGCATTATTTGTATGGAAGCCAAATTCTCCACTTGTTTTCTTTTTTTGTGGGGCGGGTGTGTGCGCGCACGAGCAATGCGCGTGTGTGATACTTTAAAGAAAAGAAGCGTGTTTGTGCATGTGTGTGTGTGTGTGTGTGTGTATGTGTACGTGTGTGTGTGTGTGTGTGTGTGTGGCTCGCGTGGCCATCCCCGGGGCCACTTCGCCATTGTGTGGTGCTGGAGTAAAGTTTGCTCTCTCTCCGCGCGCTCAGCTGTATGGTAATTCGGCCAGCACCTGCTCTCCCCCTCTTATAATATAACGGGACGCGCGAGCTCCCACCGGCCGCGCATGCGCACTAGCGCAGTCTCACAATTACAGGACAGCCCCCACCACCACTAACCCCTTTTCTGCACACTCAAAAAGATAAACAAGTCCATCGGCTTCTTATGGTTCTGTTCTCAGGATTTTTCAAACAAACGTCCCTGGTTTTTCTGTCCCCACTTTCCATTACAGTCTGACACAAGAAGTAAATTTAGTCTTAACTTAATCCTAGTATTAAAACAGAAGGAAAGTGTGTGTGTGTGTGTGTGTGTGTGTGTGGTGTGTGTGTGATGGTGGTGGTGGAGAGGCTGTGGGTATGTGTGTGTGGATGGTGGTGGTAGTGGTGATGGGTTGGACTTATGGGGCTTCTTTGATCATTCATTTAAGTGTGATTTTCTTGAGCACAAAAAGCTATTTGCCGTGCGGCCCATAGTAACCAAACACAAGCGAGACAAATTGCATCACTGTTAAGATATGCCCACTGAGTTCATTCGAATTCTGACATCACAACGTTGTTTTTTTTCAGAGCAAAAGATGGGATTGTGAAAAGACTTGAGAGCTGTTGCTGGGTTACAGACAGGACGGGAGGGATAAAGGCACGCTTAAAAAAAAAGAAAAACAAACGGTCCTAAGGCCACTACCATATGAAAGAGTGGCGCTTTCTGAAAATTGCCGGCCTTCTCCACCCACGCACTGATAAATAGTGTGCTATAGATGGTTAACTCCTCTTGGAGTTTGTGTCAAGTGTGAATAAAACAGCTCTAGAGTCATTTGATTCAACACTTTGCTGGTAGCCTACATCAATATGTGGGTTCGGGTCTCAGTTTTAATAAACTCCTGTGGAGCCAGTTTTTATTTGAGCCAGTCGCATCAGAGATTAAAAGATGCCTTAATAGACCCTGTTGCGTGACAGTGGGAAGTAATGGAAATAACTTTGGAGAAGCTAAAGCTATAGCAATGAGAACAATCTCTAATTTGTTTTCTGCAGGCAAGCAAAGGAACTGGTCCTGATGAATACGACACATAATCATTTCTTAATTAAATTTATTAAGCTGAGCAATTTAGGGGTATGTAGCATAATAGTAGAATCTACGCATAACTTGCTATCTGGCTGAGCTTAAAGTTAAGCAAGTAAAGACCCTTGCAAATGTACAGCACTCATTCATCTTTGGTATCTCACCATGTTTTAAATCAGGCTACTGATTATCGCTTATATTTTGGGGAAATAGAACCTAAATCTGATTTGAAAAAAAAAAATAGTGCCTGGTGCAAAACAATTACTGAGAAACTTGTGAACGTGTCTAGTTCAGACCAGTTTTGAACTGCAGAAACGTATATCAGAACAGACGAGTTACAGCAGCAGGAGACCACATCAGGTTCTGAACAGGATACAGTGTTCAAAGACTCTCCTGAACTGGAGCGAACATAAACTAGGACCCAACAACAATAAGAGTCTGGATTGAACACATGCACACATTCTCATTTTTCAAGCTCTGTACTCGTCTGCTGCTTAGGACTGACAGAACTTGAGTACACCATTATACCCCTCAATGTTTACAATGCTACCCCCCCCACCTCCCTGTATTTAATTTACTGTAAACTGTCTGGCGGTATTGCATGTTCTCTTCCACACGTCCGCTTTATGTTGTATTTAGTAGGTTTGTTGTTTCATGTAGCACTATAGCGCTGGAGGAACGCTAGTTTGTTTGACTTGACTTGATTTCATCAAACATTTCAAGATTCAAAGTTTTATATGTCACATGCATAGTCATACACGGTACAACATGCAGTGAAATGACATTTCGTGAAACCTTTCCATTAGGTTAACTTTGATAACCTCGCCAACATTTTTTACCCAAAGTAAAACAAATGTTACATTTTAGATTTCATACCATAACATAACAACAGGACAAGATGGGTCTCTGAAAGACATCTAGGACAGATAAGATCTTAATAAGCAGAAACACTTTAGACTTTAGAATCATTTTTATTATAACTAGATAAATGTTATTAAATACTACTAGATATCACATCGATTTTACTGTCATCATGTTGAGAAGACAAGATGAGTCTCTCTTTCTCTCTCTCTCTCCCTCTCTCTCTGCTGGTCTTTATGCTTTCGTTTTTCATTGATTGTGAAGGCCCTCGAGGGGGATGAAGTCAGAAGAAGGGTGTGTGTGTGGGGGGGGGGGCGTAGGATGGGGGATACGGTACGCCTAAAGACGCGACCAGAGTCGTACAAGCCATCTGCCACTGACTGCACACCATTCTCTCTCTCTCTTTCTCTCTCTCTCTCCGTATCTCTCTCTCCCTCTATCTCTGTACACGCCCGCGACGCACCCGCTCGCGCGCGCGCACGTGCCCAGTGCCCGCCGGCCCCTCCCTCTCCTAAACATGGAAGCGCGTTTGAAGGGTCGCTGTAACGGTATGGGCCGCCCCGGGACCAGATGGCGCGGGTGAAGCCGGGAAGTTTCGCCGTCCCAGCGGAGCGCGGGCCACATGGGACGGCCGTGGGAACGCAAGCCGCGCGCGTCTCACACGGGATCGATCATATTAAGGTCGCGTGATGGTGGTGGGTGGGGCGCGATCCTCAATTAGGGGTTGTGATGTCGCATCGTGACCTATCGATCGGACGGAGCGCGAGCTGCGGAATCCGACTCGCTGGAATACGCGAGGCGAAGCGCGTCTTGACGCGCAGACGGCCAATAAAACGTGTGGGACGGTCCGGAGGGGTTTTTTATTAAGGGTTATAGCGCATAGCGATAGGGGTGAGGGGTCTCTAATATAGAGGGGGACGATACACCGGATTAGATTGGGACATACAGTGGTGACTGCAATAATCGGTGTAGAAGAAGTTATGCTATTGTTTTTATGTCATAGAGACATCCATAGTCTCTCTCTCTCTCTCTCTCTCTCTCTCTCTCTCTATATATATATATATATATATGCTTTTACATAAAATGCTATATACATAAAATACAGAAATGAGGACATGGCGGTTAAGATGAGCTTACATTAGCTACATTAGTTTAGCTGCTGGTTAGCTGTTAATAAACTGCTTCACATTTGTCACAAGTTGTCTTGAGAGGGATTTAAGCATCTAGCAGACCACGACTCTTAGAAGTACAGGTGCCCAAAAATGCGCCCTTCTTTGCCACTGGGGTGGTACGGTGGTACCGTCAAGGGTACAGCGGTTGGGACTCGGCCTATCTTTGACACGTAGCAAACCATAATCTTATACAGTCAAGCCTTTAGGTGGCCCTCAGTGTCCGACTAATTACCTAAAATTATTTTTTCCAATTAGGGCGTGAAAATATGAGAAGGGGACAGAATGCACCCTATAACACTCCTGTCCTCAAGTAATCCCAAATAACCCAATCACATGGTTATGGTTATGAGGTGATGTAGCTAGTCAGCTAGCTAACTGCTATTAAAGTAATTGTAGCAATACAAATACAGCTAAGGTTTTTTTTTTTTTACTAATTTGTTTTATCCTTAACTAGATAACAACCATAGCACTAGCTGTTTGAGTACCACAGCATCCTTAAATGTCAGATATGCGGTACAACGCCCCCCCCCCTTCCTGCCCAATTCAGTTTTCTGAGTCTTTCTTTGTCACGAGTCTAGCCGTAATTTACTCTAATGTAACCCGTATTGTACTAAGCATGCACGTGTGTCACCCTCTCATTTCCACGCGCTCTGTAATTTAGCGTATGACACGTGGGTGTGTGTTTGCAGGCTACCTGTGGTACAGATCGCATTACTTCTGAGCAGCTGCCTGAGCATGGTGGAGGGGTGACAGAGGAGGGGGTGGGACGCGGAGCAGTCGACACGCGGGCCCCTGCACCCCCCTTCCCTGGCCCACCCCGGCCTCAGTGCGAGCTCATTGTCATGCACGGTAGCCATGGACACGATGGCCACAGCTTCACTGAGCTTCTTCTAAAGGGGGCCCCTGGGGGTCCAATCATTCAATAATTACACAGACTCCCTCTCCTTTTCCCCTGAGTGCGTGTACGTGTGTGAGTGTGTGTGTGTGTGTGTGTGAGTGTGTGTGTGTGTGTGTGTGTGTGTGTGTTTGTGTGTGAGTGTGTGTGCGTATAGCGAGATAGAGAGCGTGGCGTGAGTCTGGATGTGCGTCTGTTTGTGGGTGTGAGCCACGTGCCTGCGTGGATCAAAACACATCTGCTTCCGGCAGGCTCCAGGGACGCCTCACGTGTTGACTCTTTGGCGCGTTACTCCCTGTGCTCTACTCCCTATTTACAATAAAGTGCACAGGGCATTACAGTTACTCAGCATTCCAGACGCTGTATTTGTTGTGGGTTGAGCACTAATCTGTTGCTGTGCATTGTGGGATTTCTCTGCGAAGTCTCTATTATGCAAATCACAGAGCAGTGAATGTTTTGAACGTACAGATGTTGTCTCAAATTTACAGCATAACTAGTAGGAGTTTCAAGGCTAAAAAATAATTTTGGGACCAATCATTTCCCTGCTGTTCCATCCTATTCACTTGACACTTTATTAGAAACACCTGCATCAGTGGCAGCAGAGTAATGACTCAAGTCATGCCGATGTAGGTCAAAAGCTTTAATTACTGTTCACTTCAAACATCCGAATGGGAAAAATACACCACTGAGCCATAACATTAACACCGCCTGCATAAACGGCTGCCAAAACCGCTCTGATCCAGCGAGGCATGGACTCCACAAGACCTCTGGTATTTGGCACCGAGACATTAGGGACAACAGATCCTTCTATGGACCTTCTGTGAGATCGGACCAGACGGGCTGGCCTTCCCTCCACATGCGCACCATTGAGCCTTGGACCCCCAGGTTCACCGGTTGTCCTTTCTTGGACCACATTTGCTGATGAGAAAGACCAAAGAAGAACTAAGAGGGCAGATGCAGTAACTTAAAACTAGATCAAAACCACTGTTTACAACCATGATGAGCAGAAAAGTATCTCAACACGCACTGAATTTGAACTTTGAGTTGGATGTGCTGCACCAGCAGAAGAGCACATGAGATTCCACTGTTGTCAGCAGAGGAAACAATGGACACAGACTTGTCCAAACTGATCAGATGTACAGTAAAATTTAGGACTATTTAGGACTTGTCATAAATTGTCCCGTTTCAAAAGTGACTTTTGTATATCAATGGACTACAGTTTAAGTTTTAGATATGCACTCTTTAAACCTAGAGTTTCTCATTCAGTTTTGTGTAAAAGAAAAACCTTTACAAGCTTTGTCGGAGGGTTCTACACAGGTGCTCTTAAAAGGGCCCTCTAGATGGAGAAACTGAAGAATACTTCAACATTTTTGGCTGGTGGTGGCTCCATAATGGTATGTGGATTGTTTTGCTGGCATTCCATGGGACCACTGGTACATCTACAAACATCTCTGACAGTTTGTATGACTCCTGTTTATGTCCTGCGTTCATTCTGATGGGTTTGTCCTCTTCCAACAGGACAATGTGCCAGCACACATGTCTAGAGAAACCAAATTATGGTTAGAGGGACACTTTTGTTTGGGGTTTATTGGGGTTTAGTTATTCACACCTAAGACACCAGATCTTAAAGTTATCAAATACGTCTGGGACGTCAGACACGGTGCTGTGGAACATTGAAATCCTACACCTCAGAATATAACAGAATTGTGGACCATGCTGCAGAAGTATGGCGTTTGTTGCCTACATATTTCTGTGTTTCTGCAGTCTTACACTCCTCTGGGGGACCTACCAAGTATTAGACTGGTGCACCAGTTTTCTGGCACTTCAGTGTAAATAGTTAACGTTTATTAGTTTTTCTTTAGAACCAGTTCAATAAAAAAATCTATAATGAGCAAATAATTATTTATTCCTGTTCTTGTTTCTTCTTCTTCTTCTTCTTCTCTCTCTCTCTCTCTCTCTCTCTCTCTCTCTCTGTGGAGAATGAGTGTGTGAGCATCTGTGCTTGGGATGAACAGATGTAGGCACCTGTGTTTAGTACTCACCCCCCCTCCCTTCTTTTCCTCCTTTCAACCTCTTCACTCCTCCACAGCAGGCCCCACAAAGGAGGCACAGGGTGAGGGAGGGTAGTAACTAAACCCCCCAGGCCTTTCTATAACCCGTAAACTCTCTCTCTCTCTCTCTCTCTCTCTCTCTCTGTCACACACACACACACACACAATCCTGAATCCTCGTGCTCTGTTTGAGCCTTTGTTTCGCCCCGTGCCATCTTGTGGACAGTCCAGAACACCCGTCCTCTAACGCTGGTTCCAGTTCAAACATGGCCGCTGCCGCCTCCCCTCTTTGGCTTTGGGTGCATGAGAGCGTGTGTGTGTGTGTGTGTGTGTGTGTGAAGCTTGCATTTAGTGAAACTGAGTGTTCTCAAATGTCAGACTAAGAGAAAGTACAGAGCGACTGTGTTGTTGTGGTGGTGTGTGTGCGATTACCAGGCCGCAGCCTCACAGCTGGAGCGTGCATCGCCGTCTCAGATCTCACAGCCATACAGGTCGCAGTCCCACCCTGTAAAAAAGTCAATCCTCCCCCTGAGACAAAAGAAAAAGGAGGAAAAACAAGAATAACTAAAACCCGAGCTGAAGGACAAAGGCGGCAGGCGGCAGGTGTGGACTGGGTGAGGGGAAAGAGGAGGCTCGTGGGAAGGCAGAGCCATCACAATGGACTCATTTTCCTTCGATGGCAGATCCAGGATCAGTTTTCCGGCACCGCTGGCCCGTCTTCAGCATTATCTCCCATCCCAGGTCTGACCTGGCGTCAGTCAGTAGAAGTGCATCTTCACATGGGCAGGCAGGTGGATTATTGATTCCTCTCCTGCAAAAAAAGGCTATTCATGTGGTTTTTTTTCCAGAGTAGCTCCTGATAATTGCATGCTTTTAAGCTTCTCAGAGTAAGAATAGGCTTCTCAGGTCAGGTCTGGCGCTTGCATTATTTTGAAACAATCATCTTAAATTAGTACTTATCTGGATGCCCGCTCCCCCTTTAACGTTATTGCAGTTGATGGGCCGAGAGGTGTTCGGGGCCTGACATTTGTTTCATTAGTTTTGTACTAAACCCTCAAACAAGATCTTTTTGTATGAATTTCCACTTTAGACTACATCCAGATCTTCAGTTCAGACTGAACATGGCCTCCTCCCAGTCATTGATGGTTTTATATATATAAAAAACGGCCACAGTATATATAAATATTAGGGCTGTCAAACAAATAAAATTTTTAATCACGATTAATCGCAGAATTTTATATAGTTAATCGCGATTAATCACATTTTTTTTAATCTATGTAAATGAATAAGGCTTTAAAGTGAAATGTTACAATT
>JAOVVF010000027.1:13612819-13621128 GCA_028565595.1 Duopalatinus emarginatus
AACACTTGCATGACTGCTACCATACACTGAAGTGCCTGAAAAAAAACAGGTACACGCGAGACTATGCAAGACACATATGCTGGTGGTGGCTCCATAATAGTCTGGGATTTCTTTAGCTGGCAGTCTACAGACGTCTCTGACAGGTGAACATTGAGCCTGCGTCCGAAATGGCATACTTGAATACTACCTACTAGTTTGGAGCAAGTATATACTAATTAACCCCTATTCTAGTATGCAATTCTAGTATGGGAACATGTAGTATGCACACCACCTCGGACGCACTTGATCCACCATCTTACCAACAACCTTTGACCCAAGACGTCACACCAGTTAAGTTCCCACACAATTATTTAGTTTAATTAACTTTAAATTTATTTTTTAATTAAATATGTTCCTCAGCTCAGACTACACTGATAATCATAAACTCTCTCCGTCTCGTTTACAGATAAAACAGGCTCTCAGTTTGCTCGCAGTGCATTATGGGATACGTCAGGCTTGGATAGTGTGCTGGCGGAGGGTACTAGAAAATCTCTCCCAACCTAGTAGGACATCCAGGAACCTTTTACATACTACCTGTTACATACTAGGCACTACATCGTGTCGCATACTAGATTTGTGTACTAACTAGTATGGAAGTATGCCATTTACTTTTTGTGCTATGCATATATGTGTGTCTCCTTTCTGACTAGTTACACCAGTTCATGTCCTGTATTCATTCTGATGGGTTTGTCCTCCTCTAACAGGTCAATGTACCAACACACACGTCTAGAGACACCAGATTATGTTTAGAGGAACACCCATCTGAGTTTGGGGATTAGTCATTCACACCTCAGTTCTCAACAATATCAGATCTCAACGTTTTCGAACATTGCAGTGTAAGGGGACCTACCAAGTATTAGTGTACTAGTGTACTAGTGTACCAGTTTTTCTGCCACATAATAAAAGCATGTGAGGGGCCCAGATGTCCCGATTTATGGCTTTATTGTCATACCTAATTTGTATCATTTTAAAGAACTTAAATGTGGGCAGTCGTAGGCTTGTGGACCAGAAGGTCCCAGGTTTGAGCCCGTCAACCGACAAGACTCGACTGCCTTTGAACAGGGCGCAGAACCACCAAACTGATCCCTGGGTGCTTCCCTAGTGAGTATACGTCAAATGCGGAGGTCAGTTCCTCTGAACAGTGGTGAAAAGAGCAGTTCACTTTCGCTTTCACTTTGTCACTTGTCTGTTAAATCGTGGCTCTGTATCAGAAATGGTAAAAAAATAAGATGAATGTTGATCTGTCAGTTTGTCACTTAATAATGTGAACGAAGGATTAGGGTAGGATCACATGTATGGGGGCGTGTCCATATTTGCATACCATGCATATTTATAGGTAGATAAATAGTTAAGTATAAAGTGTTTATTGGGCAGCATTGCAGTGTTTAATGGTTCTGGGTGACATGTTTAATGCGACGTGAACAGATCGTAAAGCTCAGACGTGAAGTCGGGGTAGGGGGTGGTTACCCTATTGCCCCAAAAGCAGCAGGAGCAGCAGGCGGTCTGGAGAGGAGAGGCTCTGCTCTGGTCCCCATGTGGCGCGTCATTAATCCCCGTTCATGCACGTGGAGCCGGCAGATGCGGAGGGTGTGTCAATCAGCCGCAGCCTCGCGCGCAGAAGTGACTCCGTAACCACGGCGACGGGTGACACGGCAGGTGCGTCTCGCGCTCAGGTGCGTCCAAGACGCAAACGCAGTCTTTGCATCCCAATGCACGCAAGAGGGAGACGTTTTACACCACGTGTTCGCCGTATGCTGTAAGTGAGAAATGCCGGATAACCCCGAGCGCGCGCCACCGGTTCCACCAAGAGCGTCAACGGCGCGCACGCGCCTCCGCTCCGGTCCGACGCCAGACACTTAGATGGAGTGTGTACTCATAGGGAACGGAGGTATGGGGAAGACCAGCCTGATAGTCAGATACACCACGAACGGTTACCCCACGGAGCACGTGCCCACCGCCCACGACACCTTCACAGGTGTTTTAGAACACCTGGATACACAGCATTGTTTAAATGCATGACAGTTTACAGGCACTAACTTGTGTAAAGACTTCATGCGCTACGTTACACCCAGTTTACTGTTTTTGGCCCACGTGTACAGTGTGTCTATCTTCATCCATCCATTCCATCCATGAAGATGGGTAAAATGTTCACAGCCCTGAGTCCTGTGTTCCTGTACTTCTGCTGCGTGTCTGTACTGACACTACTGACATTACTGATGTTTTATCTTCCAGTCAGGGTGGATGTGAATGGAAGGGTGGTGCAGCTCCAGCTCTGTGACATGGCCAGACAGGTGGGACAACCTGAAATCAGTCTTCTCTGTCTCTCTCTCTCTCTCTCTCTCTCCCTCTGTGTGTGTGTGTGTGTGTGTGTGTTGGTCTTGTACTAACTAAACCCTCTCGGATTTCCAGGCTACTGCTGTAAAAACAAAACGTCTGAATTTATTAAATAAAAGTGTATATTAATGTGTGTATGTGTGTATATTAGTTAACCAAAGATGGGTCTGTAAGTCTGATCCACTGTGGGATCAATATGTAAACTAGTCTAATATTTCATAAATAGGCTGAGAATGTAGATCAATACCTCATCCTGTTTTCTATCTCTAACATACTAGTACAACTACTACTACTACCACCACTAATATAACTACTACTTCTACCGCCAACTACACTACTAGTACTACTATCTCTACTACTACTACTAATATAACTACTACTACTACTATTACTACTAGTACCACCACCAACACTACAACCATCACCACTACTACTACTAGTACTACTACTACCACCACCAACACTACAACCATCACCACTACTACTACTAGTACTACTACTACCACCATCAACACTACAACCACCACTACTACTTCTAATACCACCACCACCACCACCACCACTACTACTACTATGAATAATAATAATAATAGTAATACTATTATAATAGACAAAGTGTAATATAATATATTTCAGTACAGTAGATCTCAGCAGCTAGATTATGTTTATAATCCCTCAGGTGGATGCAGCGCTGCTCAACTCTTCCTTTTTCTGTTTTTTTCACTGAAATTGTACTTCACCTCCCAGGCAGCAGAGGGCGTTGAAAAGGACCAACTGCTTCTCTAACTTCTATCATTTAAATAATGTTGAACGTTTGCTCTATGTCTATTTGATTTGATTTGTCACTCTTAACCATATTACGATTATTGCGCAACTTATTCCAATCTCTCTGGCGCCCCCTGCAGGACGATCTCGAGTGTCTGCGTCTGTTCTGTTACCCAGACGGCGACGTCTTCCTGCACTGCTACGGCGTTGTCACCCCTTCCTCTTTCCGCGGTGTGAAGGAGTGCTGAAGTGTGCCGCTTGTGCCCGGTGGCCCCCGTGGTCCTGGTGGGGAAGCAGGCCGACCTGCGAGAGGATGTGCAGGACGTCCTCGTCCGTCTAGCGCAGCTGAGGGAACGGCCAGTGAGTTGAGATGAAGTGAGGGTGGTCGCCCGCCGCCTGGGGGTCACAGTGTTTGCAGAGTGCTCGGCTTTGACCCAAAAAATCTGAAGGCGGTTTTTGACACAGCCATCATGGTCAGTTTAGGGCACAAGGAAGAGCTGAAGGGTCTGAGGCAGAGGCAGAGGCAGAGCGAGAAAACGGCTGACTTCTATGGTCAGACTTCTGTCACAGACCTGGTGGAGGAAGTTCAGCTGTTTCATGTGAGGACTTCAGTGTCCCTCCCAGTCTCTATTCGACCCACTACAGGGTGATCATAGAGCAGATATTAATAGGGCAGAGACCCTGACATGACAAGTGTGTGTGTGTGTGTGTGTGTGTATGTGTTGTTATGTTATGGTTTAAAGGACACCTTTAAACACTACTGCATCCTAATACACACATGTACCAAGTCGGTCATCTTCTCAATAATTAAATAGAAACCAAAACTCATCTTTAGCTCCATGGACAGTGTGTGTCCTCAGAATTTCACCGGTCTCAGTTGCAGACCACATCACCACCGTTGACTCAGAAGTGACACTGAGATGTGATCAATTCAGCAGAACTCTCAATTTGTGATGGACGTGGAGGACAAGAGGACACAAACCATCTGATTTATTTAATATTTATATAAAAGATCTAAAGTCAAGGTGTGTCAGCAGGGTGCATGAAGACACTGAAGTGCCAGAAGAACTGTTACAGGACGAGCCTGTGTAAAACACACAGGCTGGTAGTGGGTCCAGAATGGTGTGGGGTTTGTTTATCTGGCACTCCGAGGGACCCCTGGTACATCTACAAACATCTCTGACAAGTGAACACTATGTGTGTGTCTCCTTTCTGACGAGACATGGGTTTGTCCTCTTCCAACAGGACAACGTGCCACCACACACGTCTGGAGACGCCAAAAATATGGTTAAAGGAACACTGACCTGAGTTTGGGGTTCTGTCTTGCCCTCCTGAGTCACCAGATGTCGACGTTATCAAACACATCTGGGAATCCATGCAACGTGCTGTGGAACACAGAAATGGTGTTCATTGTCTGCTGAATATTTATTATATTATTATTATTATTATTATTAAAATATTATTATTATTTTCTGCCCGTTTGAATTATTTTGTCTTATTTACATGAGGTCTAAATTGTTCGCTATTTAATTACGTAATAAAATACGATTCAAGCCACTAATCAGTCATGAATTTAATCTCAAAACTATTTCTGATCTAATGAGCAGCCATATGGACATGGACGATATGACACAGGATGAACTTCCTAATCTTCTAGATCTTGTAGTACATATAGGTGGACCTGCTAATTCAGTCCAATACAGACATCAGTACTGATACCTGAGGAGGTGCTAATCAGATTACACAGTAGCTTAGCAGAGCCTACACTGGAGCCAGTGTTGAGGATGAACACACCATGGCTGTGAGTTGTGTTTCTCAGATGCCATCCTGACTCAGCTGCTGCCGCTGCCACTGCTGCTGCTGCTGCTGCTGCACGGTTCATCCTGTAATGGAAGCAGACAGGGGCCACCTGGTGGGAATTAACAGACAGATGGTGGTATGGTTTTCCTCTGGAAGGATCTGTTAACCTCGCTCTCCACCTGTTCTCTGCACATTAAGCCTGACTTCGGCGCAAAGTCAACAAAGAAGACCTTTTAACCTACATCCAATAGGGCACAGCTTAACGCGTCTCCAGTTGTTTAGTTTTGTTCAGATAACCCTCAGTGTTTTGATCCTGAACGTATGTGAATAGTGTCGTCCATTATAGGTCTTGATGATGTGATTGTCTTAGGGAACTGGGATTTCAGCTTCTCTTAGAGCATATATGAATAAAAGGGTTCAGGACTGAATTTAAAGTGAGCCTTGGGTGCCCATGACCTTGTCACTGGTTTACCGGTTGTCTTTCCTTGGACCACATTTGCCAGATAGATATTAACTAGTGTATTCTGGGACACACCCCATAAGACCTGCTGCTTTGGAGATGCTCTGACCCAGTCGTCTAGACGCCACAATTTGGCTTTGAGAACTGACGGTTCACCTCCTGCCTAATATATCCCACCCCTTCACACACGCCAGTGAAATTAAATAATCAATGTTATGCACGTTACTTGTTACAGGTATTATGGTTTTAATGTTATGGCTGATCAGTGTATTCTGTCATTGTAGGTGTTATCATTACCCATCAGAAGTGAATTATGATGATATGGATGCAACTGTTTTTTTTTTTTAATAAAGCATGTTTTGTCACATCTGATAGTTTTAATCACTGTATTATTGACCAAGCTAGATATTTTATGGCCTCATGCCAATTTACTAAGCAACCATGTCATATGACTACATGATATAAAAATTCATGACATGGAGAAAAGTTTGTTGACATCCCATTTCAAATATTCAAATATTCCCATTGTCATATTGTCGTTACTGTTAATAATAATAAGCTCCATTCTTCTGGGAAGGCTTCCCACTAGATTTCAAATCATGCCTGTGTTCATTCAACGACAAGAGCATTACCGAGATCAGACACCGATGATGTGTAAAGAGGCTCCAGTTCCAGTTCAGTGGGGTCGAGGTGCAGGGCCTCAACACACCGTGTCTTCATGAAGCTTGCTTTATGTAGGGGGAGGTTGTACCAGGGCCGGTTGTTACTTTTTTGTGGTTTTTCCAATAAATCAAATACGATTTACACTGGAATAGCTGATGTGCTATATTAAAACTGTAATGTTTAAACTACTGAAACAATGTATTTAAGTGGTTTTATATGTACAGGTTGCAGAATTGATTTAAATACAGTCACTCCACTGTTACAATATGCCAGGGATGGTGGTAACATGTCTTAAAAAATACTTATATATATAAATCACTAATGTGTATATATATATATATATATAATTAACCAGTCAAATACTCAAAATTAAAAACATTACTTATCATTTAATTAAATAATTAAAAAATGATTTTAAAATAAAAATCATTTAAAAGTTTTTTAATGTAATTATTTAATGACTAGAACACACATCCTCAAAAAAGTGTGATTAGTATTAACTTGGCATGTAGTCTAGTTTATGTACATCTAACACATAAACTTATTGTATATTGTTTCATTTATCTAACAGCCCTCATTCTTTTTTTTTTTTATAATAATGTCGTCGTCAAGCAGTTGCTATGGTAAACAACGAGCTCTTAAAGCTGTGGTCTGAAGCTACATACAAATGTTGATGATCTTTGTTTTTAAAATAGAAATGAAAGTCACTGACTACTTTCTTTCAGTCGGGCGTCACAACCGTCCCGATATCACCAGCCGTGATTTGACCTCAGGTGAACTGGTCTGACTGCTAGTTTGACACGTGTTAGTCATTTCTATTGTTAACTTACAAAACAGTCAATCTAATAAGACTTGTTTGGATTCCTAGACGATCTCAGAACAGTATCAAAAAAAAAACGCATCTGTTAGAAAAGTTACATTTTTACCTTAAAAAAAAAACACTTTCGGTAATTTTGACTTTCTTTTGTAGTTTCAAATGTGTCTCCTTTTTATGTTATCAAGAAGACCGTCTAACTGAGCCTGTGCACAGTGAGTGTAATCACTCTAGCTCATTTTTGATTGGAGGAATTCAAGGCGTTAAAACACCTTGTCCTATGTCCCGTGTTACAACTGCCCCTGGTCTCCTCTACATTGTCATGCTGGAACAAGTTCCCCAGTCAAGGGTAACTGTAATATTACAGCATACAAAGACTTTTTTTTTTTGTGTGCTTCCAACTTTGTGGGAGCAGTTTGGGAACGAACAACAAAATGAGAACACGTCTTCTGGGTGGTTTGGTTAATAAGCTTGTGATGAATTAGCCTACAGTGTAACAGCACACAGGCATTTGTTAAACGTGTTGGGAATAAACAGGGCTTTATCTCTGACACCAGTGAGTCATTCTCTCATATGAGACTTCATAAAGACAGCAGCTGCTCCTGGAAATCACTTACTGCTGACTAATGGGATGAGTGTGACAAATGAATCCAAATGTAGCGGTGAAGTTATGCTAAGTGTCTACAAATAATGACATCAAACAAGAAAACGAATTTCCTGGAGCAGAATTTATGAAAGTAGGGTTGTGCAAAATTTGTAAAGAAAAGATACCAGATGAAACTCTGAGAAAATCCTGTAATGTTCTGTATTGTTTTGAGGGTAACATTATTAATTGCTTATGAAGATTGGTATGTCAAATACCTGACAGTACATGTCAACTCCATGAGCAGCCATGGTCATCATCTATGCCATCATGATATCTGCTTTTAAAGAGAAAAACTGTACATAGATTATTACACTGGATCTCAAAATGGTTTCTCCCAACAGAAAACCTTTCATGAGGTTTGAATCCTGGGTGATGTTACAGACATCCGGACAGCAGAACTGGCAGTGCTCTTAGGAACAGTGGGTTGGCGAACTGTTCCTCCGCTTTCAGTGAATCTTAGGCCTTTGTGAGCTCGAGCATACAGAAGTGGGTGGAAACGCTTTCCTCAGAGTGTGTTACATCGAACCCTGATGTAGCGTGTAGCCGCTCAAAGAGAAGCGGATGGTTACATGTGGAGGCATGGAGGAATCACGTGAAAGCCTTCGCCCTTCATGGTTGGTGGATGTCTTATAATACAGGAGAAGTGGGAACTAGATATTTAAAAATTAAAAAAGTGAACTATTTGCCTACTGTGCTACACACAGAGGACTGTGACCTCTGCATTTAACCCATTCATGCAGTGAAACACACACACACACACACACACACACACACACACACACACACAC
>JAOVVF010000027.1:13632361-13645490 GCA_028565595.1 Duopalatinus emarginatus
TCTTTATTAATATCCTATATTAGGTTTTCTCCTGCGGGATGGAGAAGACACAAAATCAGTGCATCTCTATCAATGTGTGGGAATAATTCTCATTGCTTCTCATTGGTTGCGGGCAGAAGTGGACATACATATCGCGTGATTGGGCGGACACGTTGCAGTCACGGGCGGTAATGGTCAGAAATTCAGCAGGAGCGGGATAAGAAAACAGTCCCATGCAGTTCTCTACCTAAGGTATCTCTGCAATACAAAATGTGAGGTTTTGCTGCATAGACGACTGACTGTGGTGATATAGTGCTAATATTTGAAGCTTCAGGTCAATGAGGAATACAAAACACAAATGCTGAAAAACTAACTTTTTAGAACAAGATTGTAAAAAAACATCATGACGTCAAGTCTTTGAAACAGTAACTGGTGAGTGAATGAGGTGTATTTGCTAACAGCATACGTTAGCATATTTGCTAACAGCTAGTGTGGATTTGATCTTTTTTTTGTTTGTCAGTTGGTCTTATAAAAGTAGGTGGTTCTTGGTAATTTAAGTCGTGACTACCACAACACTAAATGTATTATTTTTTTATTTAAAACATACACCGATCAGCCTAAAGGTTAAAACCACCTGCCTAAAGAGCTCAGATCTGTCGAGACATGGACTCCACATGACCTCTAAAGGTGTTCTGTGGTAAATTTAAGTATGCTGTGACCCAGGCTTCTAACCATCACAATTTGGCCCCTGTATTGTATTGTACCATTACAAATATATTAAAAAGTACCACGTTCACCACTTCAGTTTTCACTGCTAGTAATCAAGTGGTTGTGGGATATAGATAGCTACTTTTGGGCTCTTAAACAAGTTATAAATAATGAATAATGTGCTACATGCTCTTCTGGGCTAGCATGGCTGATGTTAGTGAAGCAAACAGTTTGAGTTGTAATGGTAATGGTATGGCTTCTGTTGAATTAATCATGGGGAACTTGACAATCCAATGCAAACTGAGACCCTGATACTTTAATCCCACTCGTCTCGACTCTGAACAACGCCAGCTAGTTCAATAACTAACTGGAGCTGGCTTGGTAAAATACATTATTAGCATTAGACTGCTACAAGTATTCAACTAATAATTTAAATCCATTTTAAAAGATTATTTATAGCATTCTACCTTACTTTGTACATTATTTTTTATTTCACTATTATTTAGGTTGTGGTTAGTGTTAGTATGTGGAGTTACAGTCCACAAACTACATTTAAGGACAAGATATGGCTTTGGTTTTGTAGACATTGTAGACGGATATATATTGTGATGGACAGTTTCAGTTATATCATATATACCATGTAAATTTGTGTATATCTACACTGGGATTGTGGATGGTATTAATTCCCATAACTGTTCATCTCCAGTCAGGACTTTCTGCAGCCACAAGTGAAACTTTGTTAAGTTCATGCCGTGTTTCCAAAGTGCTAATTAAGTGAATGGGACACCTTGGAAACCCAACTCGACCTCAGATCAGCCTGAATAATTTAGAAGCATGTGTGGCCTGTGATACCCAGTACGTCTGGTACCTTTGAATGCTTCACTGAACAAAGCTTTTTAAAGTGAAATGTCACCTGGAATGAACATTTCAATTATCAGTCTCTGGAATTGATTTGGTATTGGCTCGGCCTGGAATTTCACTGATCTGGCTTTGGGTTTAGTCACAGTCTTAAATTCTCTGACTGCTTTGGCTTGGTGCTCACCTCTCCAGCGGATGCCGAGCCTTTCATGTTCAGCCTCCTCCTGTCCCTGGCCTCCATGCTCCTCTCAGCCCAGTCGTAGCGGACATTCGAGCGTCTGTTGTCCCGGTTGGAGGTTCTCTCTGCTGCGCTGGCTGGCGGCTGGCTTTTGGCTCGGGTCGGTTTTCTCAGCGTGGAGTCAGTGGATTCGTCTGTGTTGGGTTTGTGCTGAGGGAAACTGGGTTCAGACCGAGGAGCTCTGTGTCTCTGTCTCACTGTGACCTCTGATGGCCCATTAGCTGTGACGTGCTGGTATCCATTCTCTAAGATTTATAAAACGAAAAGACAGAGGCGTTACTTTGGACCAAATTCATACAGTTGGCCAATTAATTGAAAATCTGTAATGGAGTGTGAGTGCTGCTTCCAGAAACAAAGTAAGGAACATGAAACATCCACAAGCCAAGTTTCTCTTTTATTCTCACCTACATCCTACAACCACTTACCTAAAATATTGTATATCACTGACTATAAAATCCATCCTACTTCTTTCATGAACATATAGCTTTAACTATTAAAAATAGTTCGGAAAAAAATTCCCTGGATGTATCCAGGGAACAGTTCCACTATTTTCCATCATTAAGCAGGACACAGTTCAGCTGAGGACAAGGTGTCTGGACACCTTCAAACCTGCTGAGAGTCCCAAAGGAGCCCAAGGCTTATTTTAAAGCACTTTCCTTCCACTTTTAAAAGGAACGGTGGAATTATATTAAGCACACACACACGCACAAACTTGCCTACCCTGTTGCCTAACCCCCACTGGGGCACCCAGTGAAAAACCCACACGGACACGTGGAGAATACACCAAACTCTTCACTGACAGACAGAGAGCAAACTGAGGATCGAACCCTCAACCCCAGATCCACAACCGTGTCGCCCGATAGATAAAGGTGTTCATTATTATTTGTATTGCCTTTAGCAAGCTGACACAAACATTTCCTTTGGGATTCCTATCAATAAAAAGGTACTAATCTGTACTGTTCCTTGTGTCTGGAACAGTAAAGTCAAGGGTGAACCTTTACTAAGGCTTTAGAAAGGATCATCAGTCTTTAAGCTTCTATTATTAAAGGTGTCTTTAAACACACTGTCGGGGCAGGGCAACACACCGGTACCATCCCAGGGTATTTCTGACAGTGTGAATGAGTAACGTGTGTCAATCAGCCATGCGAAAGTAAAAAAGAAAGCGAACTAAACTCTTGACCCATCTGTGCAGTAAAACTCACAAACACACACTGGTGAACACTAGGGGGCAGTGTGCACACTTGCCCAGAGAAGTGGGCAGCCCTTATCTGCAGCTCCTGGGGAGCAGTTTGGGGTTAGGTGCTTCACCTGGTCCCAAAGTCAGGTTTCTTAACCACAAGCCTACGATTGCCCCCATGTAATTTGTAAATATAAAATGTAATTTCAGGTGAGCTGGGATGAAAGTACCTACCTACAGGAACTGAGGTGTGGTCTGTGGTGTCCGTGTCGTGTTCCGCCTTCTGTACCCGTGCCGTCGCCGTGCTCTCAGAGGAGGATGGATGCGGGTCCGAGGACTCCGTCACACCTCTGACCCTGGGGCTGGACCTGCCGCTGGACTCTGAGCCGCTGTCCCAGCTGTCCCCGAACAGTGGCCGGTGCGTGTGCTCCATCAGCCGGCGGCTCAGCCGGTACTGGACCGAGTCCTGGTAGGACTTGGTGAACGTCTCCCATTTGGGCTGGCGGAACTTCTTCATGTACTCCGTGCGGATCTTCTTGGCGGCCGCGTTGCCGGTGCTCGTCATTTGGCTTGGGTTTTAACGGCGAGCGCTTACCTGCGCAGGTAAAAAGGAGGGGGGGGGGTGTAATTCAACACCGTTGTTCCGATTTCTCTGCAGCAGGACCCGCTCGCGCTCCATTATTTATGATGTCTTACATAATAAATAGACCGCCGTTTTCGCGCGCAGGTGACCGTTTATCGTCGTGACTACATTTATTTTGCTATATACAACCATATGTAGGATTCCTGAACCCCATGAGAAGTGCTCATGCATGCATAATTAATTTATTAGTTTAATACTAAATGTGCGTCTCGATAACCCGCGCATGCGCACCGGAGAACCTACGGAGAACATGCTTCCCATTTCTGCCCCACCTGTGCTTGAGGAGGTAAACAGCTCTTACCTCTCTGGCCCTCTTTAAACTCCGGGATTACAGATGATTAAACACACGCACGCGCATCCTCACGCACATCCTCACACTGTTCCCGCAAGTCGATACATCGAGAGGTCCGTGCACTGGGCAGAACAGGGCAGGTAGGAAAAGCAGGTCAGGGTAGTATTTACAGTCCCATCCTAAAGCAAGCAGCAGCAGCAGCAGGAGGAGGAGGAGGAGGAGAAGGAGGATGTCGCGCCCTGGCTGCTTGACTCTGCGCATGCGCGATAGTAGAGTAACAAGGAGCGCGCACACCATTCAGCTTCCACCTGATGATGCATCTGAGGATGAACATCTCCACATCCCTGGTGCTCATTTTAGACAACCAGTGCGTGCATATGTTAACTGCATGTCTGGGCACACAGTCTTCTGATGGAGGTCCTTGATGGAGGTCCTTAACTGTGGTCTAAATGTAAAGATGTGTAATTAGTAGCTGTGTAATGAACAGCCGTGATGTAAGACAGTAATTAATTAATTAAAGCAATGGCTCTTGGGGTTTCTTTATACACACAAACAGTTAGATTTACTGACAATGCTCCATTAACATGCAAATTACCGTATTGTGTCTTTCAGGTGGAAGTGAAAGTGAAAGTGATTGACCTACGGTGCTTCTTGCACTCAGAGGAATTTTACCTCTGCATTTAACCCACCAGATCTGAGCGAGAAGGGTCTGGCTGCAGACGGCCACTGTGGGGCTTGCGGCACTTTGGGACCCAGCTCATCTGTCGGGACGGAAATGGCGTGTACAGTATACGGAAACAGAGACGTGATGCTCCTGAGTACAGTCCAGACGGATCGCTCATATTGGTCACTTTATAACTGATGTAATGGTGCAGGGCATTAAAGTAGTTATTGATGCAATAAAATGTGATGTAACACTGAGAGTAAGACACAGCTAGCCTGTGGTGTTCGATACGGACAATTTTAATAAATGAACCATGAGCTGGCGTAAATTATTATTATGAATTGATGTGGATCTGCAATGTCGACTACCACTAATTCAATAAAAAAAAACATGTTTTCTTTCTCCAAACTCTGACCCACATCAGTTTATCAATAACGATTATATCCATGTTCTGGGTCATTTACAGGTTCTGTAGAGAAACAGCGCTTTTAAGTGTGAAGACTGCTAATCATGCTAATGCTAATTGATATCGTTACACACACTACTAACAAATCAATCTGTTTTTCACATACTGTGTAGTAGACTAAAAAAGGCGCTAGTTAGCAAAACACTTGTTTACTATACATGCTAAACGACTCCGCGTGCAGAACAAGGCCACGTGTCAGCCTCATCCCGACAGATGAGGTGAGCCCCACAGTAAAGGTCTGCAGTGACCAGTGCAGTGAAACACACACTTGAGTAAGGGGACACACTAGGGGGGCGGTGAATGCACTTGTTGGGGCACGGGGCAGACGGCATCCACTGTGTCCAGGGAGCAGTTATGGGGTTGCTCAAGCTACTTTTCGGTCGCTAACAGGCAACCTGCAGATCACTGAGCTGAAGCTGTGGCTGCCTGGTGTGTTTCATGTGTTTCGGTGATGTGAGTCAAATTTACAGCGAGTCAGGAAAACACCAACCACAAGAACAACCAGGTTCAAAAATAGATATTTTATTATTATTTTTGATTTTTTTCTATTATTCTGTTGATCACTGGGCTGAAAAGAAAAAAAAAGCATGAAGTAGAAAAGGACTCGAGGCAATCAGACGCACAGTACAGTCGTTTGAACAGGTAGCTTTGCGTTGGTGAAGGATGACACATTCGATCGCCTGAGCCTTTTTTTTGTGGCCCATCCAACCCACCTGATGTCACTTTTAGTCTGCACTTGCCCTTGGTTCCAGAATCCATTTTTTCCTTCACATAAAAACAATGTTACAGTCTTCAGTAAACCGTCTCCATAGAACAGAGTGTACTCGAGTCCTTGTTTTTTTTTATTTTTTTTTTTTACCCCCTATATTTCCTGATGTTGATGTGTTTGTAAACTAGGAGGAAGAAAGCTGCTATTATGAAATAAGAACAGCTCAACAACTCGTGACAGTAAGTTCCCGAGCTGAAGGTTGGTCCGGTAGAGGCCGAGAGCTTAGAAGCACTTGCGGTGGACGATGCTGGGACCGGCCTCGTCGTACTCCTGCTTGGTGATCCACATCTGCTGGAAGGTGGACAGGGAGGCCAGGATGGAGCCACCGATCCAGACGGAGTACTTACGCTCAGGGGGAGCGATGATCTGGACAGAGCAGAGGAACATAATGAGTCTCCAGGACATAACACAAGTTCATACAGTCTTTATGCTCTTTAAACTATTAATAGTTCTTTGTAGGACCCTGAAAACATTTCAGTTATCTAGGAGGAAGCGTTTGGTGGATAGTGGGGATCACTGGGGATTTTATAGATTTATAGAGCAGGTGTGGTGGTCGTGGTGAACTGTGATCTGGAGGCCGAGCCAGCAAAGTGTTTCAGTAAATTAAAAATGAAGCACAACCAAAGAAAAGGTTCTCTACAGTGGCTTGTCGCTTGCTCATAGTTAATAGTGGTTAAGCATTAATGGAGAAATGTCCTCCTGTGCATTACCTTGATCTTCATTGTGCTTGGGGCCAGAGCAGTGATCTCCTTCTGCATACGGTCAGCGATACCGGGGTACATGGTGGTGCCACCAGACAGGACGTTGTTGGCGTACAGGTCCTTCCTGATGTCAATGTCGCACTTCATGATGCTGTTGTAGGCAGTCTCATGGATGCCAGCGGACTCCATACCTGCAGGTGGAGAACGAGTAAACTAATTTTAGAGAACTGTCCAGAAAGAAAGCAAGAGAGAGAGAGAAAAAAAAAGATCTTCTGGTACATACCGATGAAGGAAGGCTGGAAGAGGGTCTCTGGGCAGCGGAAACGTTCGTTACCAATGGTGATCACCTGACCATCGGGAAGCTCGTAGCTCTTCTCGAGGGAGGAGGAGGAGGCGGCGGTGGCCATCTCGTTCTCGAAGTCCAGGGCGACATAGCACAGCTTCTCCTTGATGTCACGCACGATCTCACGCTCGGCTGGAACGATCGAAACGATTCATTTGTTTAGAACATCTCGCTACAAGAGCCGCACCCAGAAACGTTACTTAACGAGCTATCGGATGAGACACACACCAGTGGTGACGAAAGAGTAGCCACGCTCAGTCAGGATCTTCATCAGGTAGTCAGTCAGATCACGACCAGCCAGATCCAGACGCATGATGGCGTGGGGCAAAGCGTAACCCTCATAGATGGGCACGTTGTGTGTCACACCATCACCAGAGTCCAGGACGATACCTGAACAGGGGACACAAGTACAGAGTCAGCGCATAAGAACCAAATGTATGTAAGTTAATGGTAGCCACTGGTACTCTGGTGGTGGTTTTGATACTCACCGGTGGTACGGCCGGAGGCGTACAGGGACAGCACAGCCTGGATGGCCACGTACATGGCGGGAACGTTGAAGGTCTCAAACATGATCTGGGTCATCTTCTCACGGTTGGCCTTGGGGTTCAGGGGAGCCTCTGTGAGCAGGGTGGGGTGCTCCTCAGGGGCAACGCGCAGCTCGTTGTAGAAGGTGTGGTGCCAGATCTTCTCCATATCGTCCCAGTTGGTGATGATGCCGTGCTCAATGGGGTACTTCAGGGTCAGGATACCTCTCTTGCTCTGGGCTTCATCTCCTACGTAGGAGTCTTTCTGACCCATACCGACCATGACACCCTGGAGAAAGACAAGAAATACAATCAGAGTTAATCTGTATTTATTGATGGAATTTGGGGAAGAGATATGTTTTTCTATAAAATATAGACAGAAATTTGGAAATAGTCATAAAATTATTCTGATTTATTTTATTATTATATTTATATTGAAGTATTTTAAGCTGCTTGTCTATACTCTAGATCCACTAGAGGGCGAAAGAGTGGACCTGGCTGCTCACAGCCACCAGATGGAGACTGAAGTCCTGTCTATAGTGACAGGAAGTTAGTGTTACATCTCAGGACCTACCTGGTGACGAGGGCGACCGACGATGGAGGGGAAGACGGCTCTTGGGGCGTCGTCTCCGGCGAAACCAGCCTTGACCAGGCCGGAACCGTTATCGCACACCAGGGCGGTGGTCTCATCCTCGTCACACATGTTGAATGGGTTTCTGAAATAGAAACGTACGATGAGGGAATGGAGCACACACACACACACACACACACACACACACACACACACACACACGTGGTATCTACATGTAACCCTAAACCTCAGTAATAAAATAAGTACCCCTTTGCCTGTTTTCCCCCTAAATGTCCACACAAACCTGTCAGATATTCACTGTTTTTATAGGGACATTTGGTCCCCACTAAGATATGAAAACATGGATGACTGTCCAGTGTTAATAAAAGAAGTTGAGTCTATATACTTTTTGGACAGACTCCATCAGTCCACACCAGTTTACTAAATACTCTAGAGGAAGAAGAGGTGTGTGTGTGTGTGTGTGTGTGTGTGTGTGTGTGTAGTGTGTGTATGGAGTGAGTGGGTGTTCCTGAAGGCTGTATTGTCAACAAAAATAGGTGTATTTATTTATTTATTTATTCATTTATTCAAATGTCTGTTACATACGACAGTGATTTTTTTTTTGAGAATAAAGTTGTAATATTTTAAGACTAAGAAGTCAGACTGTCTGATTGTCTGATATTTTGACAGTAAAGCTGTAGTATAATATAGTATTAATATAATACGCCATTAATAATTTCGGTTCATAATAAAATGTATAATTTCAGTTCATACTGTACATTTTAATAAAATGTATTTAAAATAATACGTAGCCGTATATCTGTGTAAATTGCATGTAGACACAAATAATCCTCCCTCAAAATACCTACTACTATATATTTAAAATATAATGTTGTTTTTTTTTAATTGTGGCTCTAATACACCGTCATAGTCACAAACAGAAATGAACCAGAATTAAACCTCATGGTTCTCTAATTAAAGCTGCATGATTCTAGCAGAGGGAACCTGATGACTGATGAGGGTAAAGTTAGTCTACTGAAAAAAACATTTAGGACAGACACGGATGGAAGCCTTGTGTCTGCTGTCTGCAAATCTTCCTGCTGTCAAATTGTCCCGAAAATTCAGTCATTCATGTAATAATAGTTAAAATCCTATTTTAAATTGTATTTAGGACCTGCTACTGTAAGTAACATTGCATTGTTTTTTTTTTCTTCTCTGATCTGTTGTTACCTCTTGGATTGTAATTAAGTCATATACGATCTAAAAGAGACAGTTTTCCAAATAGTCGTATGTTTTTAATTTTAATGCCAGTTTTACAATGGGGGCCTTTTGGTCATTTATTAAAGTTGTCCCAGGGGGCCTACCTCTAAACGGTACAAGCCCCTCGTTAATAAATCTTTTGTGACCCTCCGGTGTCATCTTAAAGTAATTTTAAAACTCCTATCCCTCATCTCCATAAATAAATAGAATTATAATCCAGTCCTGAATTGGTCCGTCTGATTGGTTGATCTCACGCATGCCCTTGGTTCCTACCTGTGCTCGTTCCCGCTGCAGAAAAAAGCTCGAGGGTGCCTTGGACTCTAGTTCCAGCTACGGTCTCTAAGTGAGCATGTCTGCTCTTTATACCCCCCCATGCTCCAACTCCTCCCTCCTCCCTCCTCCCGCCCTTCAGCCACCTGGAATGTGTGCGTATCCCACAGGAATCCCCACGTCCATATTTGGGGTCTTCGCGGGGGCCAAGTGCTCGGGACAGCCCCTGCAGTTCCTATAGGCGCACACGCCGGGCCATAAATGGAACTCCAGGGAACGGACACCAAGTGTGTGTGTGTGTGTGTGTGTGTGTGTGAGTGTGAAGTGGTGGGCTGTAGCCGTGTATGGACGAGACGCAGGGGTCTGGTGTGTCGTGTTTTGGAAGTGTCTATGACCTGATCAATGGGGACCAACTTTAGTCAAGGATGAGAGACCAGATCAGGTGGAGGCTTCAGGACATGACATCTTTAATGTCCATGATCCAAAACCCTGCTTCCTGAAAGTCCATGTGAATGAGCTGTTACTATAAAAATGGTAACATGTTGGCACCAGCTGGTACAGAATTTTAATCAACACCTTGTGACCAATCAGAATCCAGGGTTGAAAATCAGTGTCTCAGACTGTAAAAAAAAACAACTGGTACAGATTGTGTGGGGGTTGTTTATCCGTCATCCCACTGGGACCCCTGGTACACCTACTGACATGTCAGGTGAACACTACATGTCACAAGTTCCATCTGTTCATGTCCTGAATTCACTCTAATAGGTTTGTCCTCTTCCACCAGGACAACATACCACCACACACGTCCAGAGACACCAGATTATAGTTAGAGGAACACTCATGTGAGTTTGGGGGTTTAGTCATTCACACCACCAGAGTCACCAGATCTCACCGTTATCAAACACATGAAACGTTCTGTGGGACGCAGAAATCCTCCACCTCAGAATATGACAGATTTGTGGAACGTTCTGCAGGAAGTCTGGTGGTCATCACCTGCTCTGTGACCTGTGGGAGACCTACCAAGTATTAGGCTGGTCTACCATTTTTTCAGGTACTTCAGTAAATAAGCAGAAACACAGTTGAACAAAGCAGAGACGACTTTGGATGGAATTTGGATGGAAGCTTCGACCTTCTGAAAGGATGGTTGCCGGTATTGGGTCACATGACCAACGCTAACGTACATGACCGAATTTAAAGTGAATATGTTTTAATTTATACAACATTTCGAGACCGGAGCTCAGTATGGCAGCATTGTCATTTTTATTTATTATTTATTTTTCTTCTCTCTGTGACCAATAGGCACTCCATGGGCCACGTATTTAAACCAATGCTTGTGGAAAAGAAGATTATGGGATGTCATAAGTGCTTGCGATATAAAAAATAACTAGAATCTCCTTAGACTATACGCCGTCTTGTAAACATGGCATGTTTTCAGCCGTACAGAAGAACTTCAACGCTGTTAGCCCTTTTATGGCCATTACAGCATTGCCTGACGTTGAGTTGATGTACATCGGCTCGTCCAAGCCAAGTTTATTTCTGCAGTATGGAAACGTGACGTACTGCTCTGGCTTTGCTTTGTTTAAACAAACCTTTATGTTCCTCAGCTGTCTCGTGTCTCTCTCTCACTGTATATATATATGGTGATATTCAACTTTTTACAAACAAACTGGCTGTGATTCAGATGTCGTATGTACACTCATCAGCCACAGCATTAAAAACCTTTCCGTATTCCTAAACAGCTCTGACCCGTCGAGGCATGGACTCCACAAGACGTCTGCAGGGTCCGTCTGTGGTATCTGACACCAAGACGTTAGCAGCGGATCCTCCAGACGGTCCAGGTGTGACCACATATGCATATCAGTGACCCTTGCGCTCTCATGAACCCTATCACAGGTTCACCGGTTGTCCTTCGCTGGACCTGGTTTTTGTAGGTACTAACCGGTTCATACCAGAAACAGCCAACGAGACCTGCTGTTTTGGAGATTTGTCCAAACATTGCAGACATTTGCCCATTTTTTGTTGCTCTTGGTATATCAAATTCTAATCCACTGAGAGGTGTCAGTGTAACCAGACCAGTCAATGTTATTCACTGAGACGCCTGTCAACCGGTTTTGTGGCGTGTGCTCGTTTTGATACGCTACGGTTTCTATGGTAACAGCTCGTTCACGGGGACGTCGCGTATATACTAGGGACTGGACGTCATCAACGTCTGTTGAACCGATAGAAATGAAAAGAAAACGTGTTGTGATGTAATAAAGCAGAACGTTGAGATGTAAGGTGTTTAGTGTGCAGGGAAGGAGTCTCCAGTGTCAGAAGACGACCAGCTGTGTTTATTTTGTCTTGTCTTATTAATTTGTCCTAAGAACTCCAACAGAAGGAACAAAACTTGGGCAGGAGTGAATGTTTACAGCTGCTATAAGGCAGAGTGACAGGAAAGGTAACTAGAAAGGGATAAAAAAAATAATAATGACACAGCCGGTTGTTTCTGGCCAACTAGACATCAGACGTTTATTTCTTGATCGCTTTCAACCCAAGGAGGAATTCCACCTCAGTCCAGTCTTGATGGCTTCCTGCTGGGTGGGACAGAGTGCAGAGCAGTTCGGACCCCCCACCCCCGTGATAGAAGACTGCAGCCCCATATAGGGTGGCCGCGGCTGCTCCACAGAGCTCCTGTCTTATCACAGAAGCGCCGGATTTAAACCCTCCTGAGCTATTTTTAGGGCCGGACAGAGACACCGGGGTGTGAAGACATCTGATGTCCTTCGCCTACTGGGAAGAGATCAGCTGCTGCCATATACACAAGTGTTAAAGGGTTGGGGTGGGGTTGGGGTGGTGAGGAAGAACGGGAACGTCAGAGAGCAGAAGTACTTAAAATAGGTACTGTACTTAATTATTATTATTATTATTGTACTTTATTATTTTATATGTATAAATGAAAAAAACAAAACATTTCTATTTAGTTTAGATTCTTCAGGTACTTGATATTTTATTGTAGCTCAAGGACTGTTATTAGTCCAGCTAATACTTACATAAATATTTACTTTAAACAGACAAATGACAATTTAGGAAATTATAAAATTAAAATTTTTATTAATATAATTTTTTTTATGTTTTATTATTATTATTTTATTTTTTTAATATAATCTTATTTTCATTGTCTCTTCTTATTTTCACATTCTCTTGTCCGCTTCGTCCGTCAGGGTTACGGGTGTTCCAGAGCCCACCCAGAATCATCGAATACCCCCTGGACAGGGTGCCAATCTATCGCAGGGTACCACACACACACACACACTCGCACCAAGGGCAATTTAGCACATCCAATTAGCCTGCTGTGTGTGTTGTTTCAGGAGGCTGGGAGGAAAACCAACACAGACACAAGGAGAACATATCAAACTCCTTACAGACAGACAGACAGACAGACCACACCCACAAGAGCAGACTACCTGCAGTGGCACTGTGCTGCCCTCATCTTGTTTTATTGTGTGTGTGTGTGTGCATGCACAATTCTGTGTAAATGTTTTAGACGCATGCAAAGAAATGTAAAGAACTTTTCACTGTTTATATTATTATTAATTATCATCTTTGGAAATCAAGAAAATGTTTTTTACTGACTCAATAATGCAGAATAATAAATAACAATTTGTACTAAACACAATATAGGGTGCC